>JAUCBJ010008809.1:0-98715 GCA_032718475.1 Nemertoderma westbladi
TGTTTCGATCAGTCGATAAGTTACATATTAGAATGTAGAATAAATGGACTCAAAGCAAAATTATGTAACTTTCAACGACCATTATACTGCCATATCTCAGATATTCCTTTTTAAAAATTATGTTCTGGATTTATTACATTATTTAGATTCCCTGCAACAACGTCATCTTCCATTCGTTACCAACGAACCCTCTATAAGATTAAAAGGTCGACTGAGATACCTATATAAAGCATGCAAGGATTGAAACCGAAGGCGGGTTGATATCTCGACACGGGAAATTAACAACAAATTTAATTATAAATAAATTTGTTTTAGTTATTCTAACGAAAACAATATATGACGAAATTGCCGGGATATGAAAATACACCTTATATTATCAGACTTATATTGACAGTGCAAAAACAGTTCATGGTGTTTGGAAATATGGGACAGGGTTGGGAAGGATTGAAATGTACGTAGGAGTTAATAGTTATACTGTAATACCCGATCAGAGTTTGTTACGATTATTTGAATTTTAAATTGTATGTACAAAGTGTAAAAAGTGCCGGGGACATATGATATTGTGTCACCCCCCCCCCCCCCTACCTGAAAAGTGGGGTTAATAGAAAAATAAAAAAGTTAATAGGCCACCATACACCGCAGTTATTTCTTCTATCTTATAGCGATTTGTTGATATTGACGGAAACCTGGGCATGCAAGGATTCCACATATGTATCACAATCTGAATTTCGTCGTACAATAGCTGAGGTATGAGCATTTAATTCTTGCATGGTTTTGCACCTGCACTAGGCTATTTTATTATATTTAACAAATCCACCATATTTTGGAACACTTCGTTTATGTACGAATAGCTACGCAATAGTTTGATTATAGAGTAATTGCATTGTTGCCAAGCTACGTATGGGATAAACAATATATTCTAGAATATGGTGTATTTATTAAATATAATAAAATAGCTTCGCCCAGGTGCAAAACCATGAAACTTTTGAACGCTCGTATCTCAGCTATTCTACGACAAAATTCAGATTGTGATACATATTTGGAATCCTTGCATAGCCAGCTTTCCGTCGATATCAACAAATCGCTATAAGGTTGAAGAATAACTGCGGTGAACATGTTGCAATATCGTCAGAGACACCTATTTTAAACACTTCTAGCTAAAGAATGAAAGCGAAAATAAAAATTTTGGCTCACCCAGCAAGGAAGAGGGAGGTGAAACTATCTCCAGATCTGTTTCAAATTTCACGCAATCTCATTAAGATTTGTTGAAAATTTTTTTAGTTTTTTGTGGGGGTGGGGATGTGGGGGGGCGGGGGGGGGGGGGGGGGGGGGGCAGGTACCTGAATAACGACACTATATTCCAGGACATGGTAGGTACAGTAGCAGTAGGCCAGTACTGCAGTAGGCCTACGTTTGTACAGTAGCAAACCTAAAACATGGAATCCTACGAATGTGATCACACTGTGTGTCCCAATGTTTACTTCATCACAAACATCCAAGTAAAAGGTAATAAAATACGTAGCATGTCTTACTGTATTATATAGTAGGCCTACTTACAGTAAGTTAAGTAGTAACCCTCTAGTTAACCAGCGCTAGTTTTCCCCAGGAAATCCGCAAATAATATCCACTTAAGATTTGTTCTTCCCTGCTGATTGTCACCATAGACATCACTATATGTCTACCACTGGGACTGTAACTTGCAAAACCAAACAATAACTGAGATAAGAATTGATACAAAACCCTAGACCTACTCACTCATGTTCATGGAATAATTTTTATTTGAAAGCTATATATTGCCACTAATTGTACAGAAAGTAAATTTTCCAATCTTAAAGTACTGTAGGACTACTCATCAGTCAGTACAGTAGGTACAGTAGTAACAATTTAAAATTATTAAATACAAAAGCTTATTATTTGTTGTGATTATTTTTAGATAAACTATAAATATTACTTTTATCAGCTCGTTGTTTAAAGTCAAATTTTTAAGCACTTCATACTTAGGTTGACGATATTACTTTACATCAACTTTACATATATATATTCTAGACCAACATCTATTAATTGTGCCTGATATAGAGATATTTTCGGTCGAGATTTTGTTGGGATTTTATCAGAGAGTGGAGTGGCGCACAGTGACCGCAAGTGAAAATAGTAATCTTCTGCTCGAATAATATGAAATAATGCATAGTTTAATTTTTTGGTTAGAAAACACCGCCATTGTATGCGGCTCCTTTTCCTTTATTTTTTTAACTTAATTAAATTAATTGTTCAAACTCTATAAAATTTATTTTGTTTTTGCGGTCATTTCGCGCCATTGACTCAATTTTATACATGAAGAATTTGTATTATTTTTAATTTCTCTTTATTAAGTAATAAGTGTTTTATAGCGCTTATTTCAGTCTTATAACCTGTAGGTACAGATACTAATTCGTTAATTGTTTTGGTTAGATTAAGGCCGTCTGAAACCTGAGTGAAAACCTGTTATACAGTACAGTACTTCATATGGGGGTAAACGTCCCATGTCAAGTATACCGTCAGTGAAGTTGTTAAAATTGATATTTGGTTGTTGGATTTATTTTTGTTGTATATTGGTTTTTATCTTATGTAATATAATAAACTATGATTCATAGATAATGTAAGTAAGTATATGTAATGTGAATATATTTTTTATATGACCCGCCATTGAGTAGGACTTCCCACTGTCTCTTTTGTGTTGTTTTAATATTGTTTTGGTTATTTAGTGGTGCGGCATGGTGTGTTTTTTTTTTGGAATTATATAATTATTAAATAAACAATAAATACCAGACTGTCGCTATTGTATTTCAGTTTACAAATTCTTCATATAAAATTCAACTATAAATATTTCATTTTAAATGTAACTAAATTTAATGATGTTCAGATTTATAGTAATATTATGCAACATTTGCTTTGGTATCATTGTATGCTTCAAAGTTGTAACTTCAACTGAAACTGGTAAGATTGCGT
Source organism: Nemertoderma westbladi (assembly GCA_032718475.1). Lineage (NCBI taxonomy): Eukaryota > Metazoa > Xenacoelomorpha > Nemertodermatida > Nemertodermatidae > Nemertoderma > Nemertoderma westbladi. The sequence goes on from JAUCBJ010008809.1 coordinate 2,986, forward strand.
TAAAATTAATATATACTGTATGCGATTTACTGTAGAATAATAATAATAAATTGTTGCTGAATCAGAACCCACCACAGAACAAGCTGCGCGGAATAGGTAATAATTGGAAATCGAGCATGATTCCAATAGCTCCGTGACCCCAGAGCCATTATAAGAATATATTGTATTTTGTACTACATTATACTACAATATCAAGGAGTTGGTATGGGGGGCGGTTATATTTAAAGCTTTTCATTGATAAAATTCAAAATTGTAAAAGAAATTTAAACGACACGAAATGCGAATTTAAAATCGCAAAAACGAAACGAAAATCTCATAGGTTGATAAAAAAAACGAAACGAAACAACGAGTACACCTCACGGTATGGGCGCGTTGACCCTACAGTATGACCACAATGGATTCCGCCACTGACACTTATTTTATTAGCAGATGTTTAGGTCTACCGGGTTACGGTACATGTATGTGGGGCGAGCCACGAAGTTGGCGGAGCCTTAGCGAATTGACACTGTTAGGGGGTGGGTCAATTTATGCAAATAGTTGTCGTCGTCGTCGTCGTCGTTGTCGTCGTTGGGGCAAGCCACGAAGTTGGCGGAGCCTTAGCGAATTGACACTGTTAGGGGGTGGGTCAATTTATGCAAATAGTTGTCGTCGTCGTCGTTGTCGTCGTCGTCGTCGTCGTCGTTGTCGTCGTTGTCGTCGTCGTCGTCGTTACGATTTTGACATGCTAATAACTTTGTCGGATTTAAAGCTGCCAAGTTGAAAATTTGTAGGTATCAATATGAGCAAAAGTTGAGATTTTTGAGAGACTTTCAGACACCATCAGTGCAATGGTCTCCCGCTAGAGGGCCACATGTCTAAACATTAAATGCCCTCCCATTTCTTTGCTTTTAATCCGTTTAAGCTGAAATTTGGCAGATATGTATTAGACCATTAGCTGTGACTTTCAAAGGAGGCGAATCCATCTGCAGTTCTCCAGTCTGCCGCTAGAGGGCCAAAGGTCTGAAAGTGAAATCGTTGTCGTCGTTACGATTTTGACATGCTAATAACTTTGTCGGATTTAAAGCTGCCAAGTTGAAAATTTGTAGGTATCAATATGAGCTAAAGTTGAGACGTTTGAGAGACTTTCAGACACCATCAGAGCAATAGTCTCCTGCTAGAGGGCCACATGTCTAAACGTTAAATGTCCTCCCATTTCTTTGCTTTTAATCCATTTATGCTGAAATTTGGCAGATATGTACTAGACCATTAGCTGTGACTTTGAAAGAAGGAATTGAATTGAATTGAATTGAAGGCTAATCCGTGTGCAGTTCTTCAGTCTGCCGCTAGAGGGCGAAATGTTTGAAAGTGAAATCTTTCTCCCATCTCGTTATTTATGATCCGTTCAAGCTGAAACGTAGCAGATATGTAGTAGAAGTCGGCCTGAGTCTTTGGTGGGCAGTAAACGGTCTGGAGTCCTCCAGTCTGCCGCTAGAGGGCGAAATGTATAACTGTCCCCAATTCCTTGATATTAATTTATTTAAAGTGAATATTGGCATATGTACTAGATCACATGCTGCGTCTTTCTGAGGAAGGTGGTCGATCTGCATTTCTCCAGTCTGCCGCTAGAGGTAAGCGGAAATTCAAGACGCTGGTCACACTTCTAAACGCATTATTTCAACATTCTCAAATATACGCTCCATAAATATTTCACGTTACTATTTTATTGATAATCAAGATATAAACCAAGCGGAATTGGGGTGTAAACGTTAAGCAGACACCTGGTGCAGACACCTGGTGCAGACACCTGGTGCAGACAACTGGTGCAGACACCTGGTGCAGACACCTGGTGCAGACACCTGGTGCAGACACCTGGTGCAGACACCTGGTGCAGACACCTGGTGCAGACACCTGGTGGGTGCAGACACCTGGTGGGTGCAGACACCTGGTGCAGACACCTGGTGCAGACACCTGGTGCAGACACCTAGTGCAGATACCTGGTGCAGACACCTGGTGCAGACACCTGGTGCAGACACCTGGTGCAGACAGTTAGGCAGACCGGTACTGAAATGAATTACACAATAGCCTACATTCGCAGAAAAGCCTTTCTAGAATTATCACTTATGACTACTTATTTGCGTGCATTTTTCACTGGGATTGGCTGCGTGCGTGTCTAGCGTCGTCTCTTTGATTACGTTGAACCATTGGCAATATACAGAATGTTTTGATTGGACCTATAGGACTAGGAACTTTGCGTGGAAGAATATAATGGTAGAAATCATAACAAATAATACTCATATAACTTATATATAACTACCGGACTGCTGATTCATATACATTCCTAACATTCCACACCACATTCCAATAATATCCTAATACAGTAATACTTTCGAATTAGTACTTAAATTAAATTTAAGTCACGTGCTGCGCGAAGGCCCCACTTCGTGTAGGTGTAGGCGTATGCGCATAGGGGGCAGGAGGAGCAATTGCCCCCCCAGCAAATATCTAGGGGGCGAAATCACAGGCATACAGAGGGGCGGAATTTTTGAGTATTAAACCAGAGTAAAGCTTTTTATTAGTATTATACAGTAGTACATCATTGCTCAATCTCAACATTGTTTAAAAGATTTCCACTCGCTACGCTCGCATTTTCATAATTAATATTCCTATACGGAACTATATTAACATCCGCAATTTCCTTTCCATTTCTAATGACTTCATATTATCTACTTTCATGTACAGTATGTGTATCGTGTGTGTGTGTACCATGGGGGTGTATTAGGTGTGTGTACCATGTGTGTGTGTACCATGTGTGCGTGTACCATGTTTGTGTGTACCATGTTTGTGTGTACCATGTTTGTGTGTACCATGTTTGTGTGTACCATGTTTGTGTGTACCATGTTTGTTTGTACCATGTTTGTGTGTACCATGTTTGTGTGTACCATGTTTGTGTGTACCATGTTTGTGTGTACCATGTTTGTGTGTGCCATGTTTGTGTGTACCATGTTTGTGTGTACCATGTTTGTGTGTACCATGTTTGTGTGTACCATGTTTGTGTGTACCATGTTTGTGTGTACCATGTTTGTGTGTACCATGTTTGTGTGTACCATGTTTGTATGTACCATGTTTGTGTGTACCATGTTTGTGTGTACCATGTTTGTGTGTAACATGTTTGTGTGTACCATGTTTGTGTGTACCATGTTTGTGTGTACCATGTTTGTGTGTACCACACCTTTGCGTTTTTCAACGTCATTTTTAAAGTGTATTCATTGTACCCTCATGGTTTATCCTACTCCTTGACCGAAACTTAAATACGCCACAGTTAAATTATCACGAATTACAGTAGAGGCCTAACTAACAATAAAATATACCGCAAAATAAGAAACAATGGGATAGAAGTTGCACTAAGATATATAAATGTTTTGCATTACTTAATATCCTTGGTGGCCCCTACGCGACACCGCACTATGTCCACAAATTATACAATTGTTGAAATATTATTTTATTTTTATTAATGAATTTTTTTGTTAGTTCAGTTAGAAAGTTTTTTTTTAGTTAGAAATATTATTTTATTTTTATTACTGATTTTTTTTGTTAGGGGGGGGGGGGGGCGAAATTGGCAATGACCGCGAAAATTTGGGACTTGCCCCCCCCCCCCCCCCCCCCCCCCAGTGAAAATGTTTCCGGTACGGTTATGCGTAGGCGCATGTCGATGTAGACGTAGCGTTTACCCCCCGTGTTTGAATGGTTTTGCTAGCGTTGAACTACCAGTGAACTACTACCTGTTGAGTCGTTCATAATGTCAGCCATAACAGTCAAACTGTCGCTCAGTTGCATACTGTATATACCGAGGCATACCGGTAGGGGTTACCGGTGACTGTACCACAAGCCTTTCTGATCATTGTACGCGAAATTTACATGTACACACCTTTTATTTATAAGAACCAACCAATTTGTTTTTTTTGAGCCTCATTTTTTTTAATACATGGAAACAACAGCCTGACATTTCCAGATCTAGGCCTAATCAAATGATGAAATGAAAGTGGTTAAAAATTAAGTTAGCACAGAATGGCATCATATGTAACTTGGGTCTAAAGCTTTGACCTTTTTTATTAGTTAATGGTAACTAATTAATTAATGATAAATTATTACTTGTAATTAGTATTTGAAATAGTTATTGCATTTAATATTTAAACACGTCTTTGATATTAACACGATTGTGATCGATGAATTCTGTTTTGATATAATGGTACAAGAATGTGTGCCTTTGTATTATATTGTTCCATCACCTAACCATATATAGTAGGTCATGATTGTTCTTATTTTTCCACGAATTTGCGCTTCGTGTTCTTATATAAACTGGGTTCTTATAAGATAAAACGAGACCACACTACAACTACAACTAACTTACTACAAGTTATTCAAAATATAATTATGGTTTTCAGAATGCAGTGGGATTTGCGACGCCAATGGTACTAACACGTGCATCAATGACACGGATTCCGATCTCCCATCAAATCATCAAGTTTGTATCTGTAAAGATGGATACATCGGTGGACAGTGTGGAGAATGTGCCGTTGGTTATAGAGGATTCCCTAATTGTATTAAGTGTCACTGCGATGTCGAAGGTGTTAGGAATGGTGATGGTACTGACATATGCGGAAAAACATGCAAGTGCAAGGTATATGAAATTGGGAAATTTATGAAATTACATAGAACTTGAAACATTACACCACTCTGCTAAACCTGTACTCATATATTTTCATAATTTATTATTGGTGTTATGGGTGAATATTTGCCAAGTCGGCACATCCAGGTGAGATTGAAATGGTGACCTCTGCGTTGAAAGTCTGACGCTCTAACCATTCAGCTAGAGGCTCATACGTCCTCATGGCCTCCCATCTGCCAATACCAAGATTTGCTGCCACTGTGCTCAATCGTACTGTACTTGGCGGTCTTTAACCACACGCTGAAATAAAAGGCTAGTGTATATTGAGCGTCAGACTTCCAACATGGAGGTCACCTGTTCGACCCCTCCTAGACGTAATTGCCGACTTTGCAAAGCTGTGCCCAACGAAAGTTATAAAAATAAAGCACAAATTCAACCATAACACCACTAATAAATTATAAATATACCGGTCGCATTATTTTCTCTATGGGTGTAACTGCCCTGCCTAAATTAGTAATTAGATTGTATAATTAATCATTGTGGCCGTGATGGTTCATGATTAATATACACTACCCTTTCATTGTAGCGAGTTGTTAAAGACGGACATACAAGGTATCAGGTATATAGTATTTGCAGGTCTACCTTTTACCTAAACCGCTAGCTGAATGGTTAGAGCGTCAGACTTCCAACCCGGAGGTGACCAGTTCGATCCCACCTGGACTAGGGCGGTGCGTTTTTTACTTTTTTCGATTTCATTGTTCTACCGGTGCACAAAAGTTTCCAAGTGGTAAGAAAATAAGGCAAAAAAATTTATATAAATTTCATCTATATCTTCACGGATCCCAAGAGGATTGAAATTTTGAGCCTTCGCGATGCACCATATAATGAAATTTATAACAATCTAACACATTATGAAAGATCAATGACTCAAGAAAGAACTTCGTGCATGCATCAAATGTCATAAAATGGGTCCAGACTAATATCGAAATTTTGATTTTGGGACCAAGGGAAGTAGTGCCATAGGTACATGGCCAGAACCTACCCTCTGGCATAAATGACTCTTATTCTCAATTTTCGCGATGGACAACTTTTACTTCTCCTACTGCAAATATTATGCTCATTAGAAGCGCAATGACCGATTTAGTGGGGGTAAACACCATCAAAACAAGCGCAGACTCTATGGACACATTTTGATCCAACTTTGATCAATGTTTGATCAAAGTGTGCTCAAAGGAATGCTTTTTGAGAGCGGGACTGTAGTTATTGAGATATTGCAGAAAATGTTAAGTCCGGCACAAGTCAACATGACTGCCTTGTTGATTTATAGACAAATACATTACAAATGTTACTTCTAATTATCTTAAGGCATCAAAAATATACACATCACTGCAACAAATTGATTTAGTGTATACAGACACCTTCAAAATGAAAGAGTAGTGATTAATTCACTATAGTTTTTGTACAAAATGTGTGGAATGGGTCAACTCAATATCAAGTATTAATTTGTGGACATAGACTTGACATTTTGTAAAATAACTCAAGAACTAATGACTCTACTATTATTTTGAAGGTGTCTACATCCATACATTGATCATTTTCTGTGATGTGTCTATTCTTGATTTCTTGAGATAATTCAAAGTATCATTTTTAGTGTATTTGTCCATATCGCATCAAAGCGGTAATGTAGACTTGTGCCAGGCTTCACATTTTCTTCGATATCTCAAGAACTATTCGCTCTACGTTTGTTTAGAAGTTGTCTACCCCCACTACATCGGTACTTGCGGTTCTAATGAGCATAACATTAATGCAGTAGGAGTACTAAAAGTTTGCCATCGCGAAAATTTAGAATAATCGTCATTTACGCAGAAGGGTAGGTTCTGGCCATGTGCCTGTGGCACTAGTTAGTTCCCTTGATCCAAATATTAAAATTTTGGTATCGAACTAAGTTTGGACCCATTTGATGACATTTGATGCATGCAGGAAGTTCTTTCTTGAGTCATTAACTTTTCATTAATGTGTTATATTGTTATAAATTTCATTGTGGTGCATCGCGATGGCTCAAAATTTTAACCCTCGTGGGATCCGTCAAGATAGCGATGAAATTTTTTGCCTTAATTTTTTACCATTTGGCAACTTTTGTGCACCGGAAGAACAATTAAATCCAAAAAAAAGGTAAAAAACGCACCGCCCTAACCTGGACGACATTGCCGACTGTGCCAAACGAAAAGTTATAATAATCTCAAACCACTCATTCACCCAAAACACCAATAATAAGTTATAAAGATATTTGGATGGCACATATAGAAAAATGCTATCTGGCTTATTGTGTCAAGTACAATGCAAATATCACCAACCAGACACGATACACAGAATTAGAGGTGTCTCATTAGTCCCTCCAAACTTGAAACTGTTCAAAACTTAAGTTCATTTAAGACATTAAGGAAAAGGAGCAGGTTTCAGTGTCGGTGTTTTCCAACTAAATCAATAAACAAAACTTTATTTCACATGTGATTAATTAATGCTGGAGACCCCTTTTTCACTATCTGAGATTTAATAGTTACTGTACTCTAATATGTTATTTTAGGATCTGGTCACGGGTCTGAATTGCAATGAATGCAAAAATAATTCCTACAATTTGCACAGAGATAACCCTATTGGTTGCACACCATGCTTCTGTTTCCTTCACTCGTCTGCCTGTAAACCAGCTGAAATCTCTGCAAAAAATATACCATTAATCGTTGGCAAAATTGAAAGCGACAAAAGACATTTCAAATTCAAACTGGGAATCCAAGAAGAAAAATCGTGGATCAAATTTTATGGTAAAGTTATTGAATGCAATGTTAAATTAATTATTAGTAACGATGAAAGTCACAAACATCATAATCATTTGTTTATGTACAACATATATTTGGATACTATTCATATGCGATACATATATAATACCAATACAACTGAACTCATAGGCGGTCGTTTTTCACCTATTCGTATAGAGCTTTCGGAAAATGTTTGGCATTTACAAACCAAAACAAGGAACGATACTTACAATAAGGCATCCGGCAAATTGAACTTCATGACCTCTTTCAATAACATGAGTGGATTAATCATTGATGGGTTGAAAAGGGCATATAAAAGCATTTCCGTTGAATCATGCCGCTTGCTTTATACAGACGATACAGTATACACAGCAGAACAGTGCCAATGTCCACCGCAATTTGCAGGAAGTTCGTGTGAACGATGCAATGATGGATTCTTCCGAAACAACGGGAATCGTTACTATTCGCACCAGGAACCCTGTGTCCCTTGCAACTGTTCGGGACTTACAAGTAGCTGCGACGAAAGAACCGGCGAATGCTACAATTGCAAAAACAACAGCTTCGGATTCAACTGCCCACAGTGTCGGCAAGGTTATGTGGATTACAATAACGTCGTGGGATGTAGCAAATGTCATTGTCCTTACACAGATTACTCTAGAGGCGGTTTGTGTCAAGACGTCGTCGGAGGCCAGGTGCGTTGCTCAGAATGTCGTGAGGGCTACGAAGGAAATACGTGCGAGCAATGCTCACAAGGTTATTATGGTGATCCTTTGGCGAGGATAGATTGTCTGCCGTGTTTCGCGAAGTGTAATAATAGAAGTCGCAGATGCACCAGTTTGCGTGGAGTTTGTCTTAACTGCAAAGATAATTTCAAAGGCGACGATTGTGAAATTTGTCCAAATGGTCATTTTATGTTGGTAAATGAATGCCGTCCTTGTAGGTGTCACATAGAAGGGTCCGTTAATTCATCATGTGGTGCGTCTGGAAACTGTTATTGCCGTGATGGTTACCACGGAAAATTATGCGACATGTGTAGTTCTACCACGCTTTCCGTTATGGACAAACAAGCACAACAAGGTTGCCGAAATGGTGCATGTAATTCTTGCCAGGATTCTTGCATTCGACATTTAAAGTACAATATAGAATACCACGCAGCAATTATTAAAAATTTAATTTCTATTTTGGAAATTCGTTCAACATTAGTTAACATATTAAATTCTGTTAACGTCGTCAAAGCAGACGCATATTATATTAATTTAATTCCTAAAGTAAAACAGAATTTCAAGGATGTAGAAAATCTATTAAATGACGTAGAGAGTGAAATATCTTATTATTATAAAAGATTAGATATTATTGAATCTGCGACTTGGAAAACATTTTCAGATGGAAGAACCACGTATAGTAACATCGACATGTTGGAGAATGATATTGAAGAGTTGGTTAACCGATGTACCGAAGTGCTATTGGCAATTGGAAATGATAAAGCACATATCGATGAAGGGGAACGACTGCTTCGCGATTTTTCATATGTTCTAGAAAATGTAGCTGAAGACATCGACCTTATACCCACAAAAATTTCTGATCTAAACCAAATAATTAATATTGTCAAAGATTATGAAATTGTTATTAAAAAGTTAAGCAAACAAAATCTTAGAATAAAGGAGTATAAATCCAAGTTTGAAGAACTTGGTGATATTTTTGAAAAAGTAAAAATAACTTTAAAAAACACACAAACAAAGATGGAATCGATTCGAAATTATGAATTTACTCGAAACATTCTTAACACAACTAACTTCATCAGATCGACCAATTATTTGATAAAGGACATTACTCAGCGCAACCTAGCTATAAATAACGTTATGGTTCACATCGATTATGTAAATGAAATTTTAAAACAAAAGCTTGAGTCAGTCACTAGTAATCAAGAATATAAAAAGTTGAATAGTATCGTTGGAGCCAGTGAGCTACATAGCAAGAAGCTAATGGAATCACTTGGAAAGTTTATGCCTGTAATGGGTTCATATTCAAAACATTACAAATCCCTGCTTGGTTCTATGGTCTTGGGGTATAACACGTTGGAAGAGGTTAAGAATGCGATGCAGCAATTATTATTTATGCACAATTATGGACCTGGTAATTTGATTGACGAAATTAACGACGTAATCGAGGAATGTCAAGATTTACTACAAAAATTACTAAGAAGAAGAAATATAAAGCAACACGATTCTGAAATTTTGAATAATAATAATTCATTATTAGAAGTGGCAAATAAAACTTCGTACATAGGTAAATTACTAAAAGAAAATTCTGAGATATTTCGTCAGCTGAAAGATGGTGTGTCAGGCCAGAAGAACAGATTTATGTACTCAAAGATAGAGGTAGATAATTGCTGTAACAATGACATTTCTGCGGTTATTGGTCGAGATATTATGGGAATTTTTGAATATTTTATATATTCGAATGAATTGGTTTCATCTGATAAATCGACACAAATGGAAGCGGAATTGGTCGCAATGGATTCAAAGCTACGAACGTTGGATGAACAATACGGGTCGATAAGGAACACAACTATTATCATAGGATCGAAAGCGAAGAACAGGTATGTTGGCGTTTGAAGTCACACTTACTAGTACACATAAATAGGATCACGTGCAAGCAGTTTGAACTAACATTTGTATACATTAATTACCACACAGGGATGAACTGGGAAAGTGTAGGGTAGGATCGTGAGATCTGGGGCCGCTATGTTGCTGGGTCCGTCGGCACTGTGTGTGGCTGACCGTGAGATCTAGGGGGCGCTATGTTGCTGGGTCCGTCGGCACTGTGTGTGGCTGACCGTGAGATCTAGGGCCGCTATGTTGCTGGGTCCGCCGGCACTGTGTGTGGCTGACCGTGAGATCTGGGGCCGCTATGTTGCTGGGTCCGCCGGCACTGTGTGTGGCTGACCGTGAGATCTAGGGCCGCTATGTTGCTGGGTCCGCCGGCACTGTGTGTGGCTGACCGTGAGATCTGGGGCCGCTATGTTGCTGGGTCCGCCGGCACTGTGTGTGGCTGACCGTGAGATCTAGGGCCGCTATATTGCTGGGTCCGTCGGCACTCTTTGTGGCTGACCGTGAGATCTGGGGGCGCTATGTTGCTGGGTCCGTCGGCACTGTGTGTGGCTGACCTGAGATCTAGGGCCGCTATGTTGCTGGGTCCGCCGGCACTGTGTATGGCTGACCGTGAGATCTGGGGGCGCTATGTTGCTGGGTCCGTCGGCACTGTGAGTGGCTGACCGCGAGATCTGGGGGTGCTATGTTGCTGGGTCCACCGGCACTGTGTGTGGCTGACCGTGAGATCTAGGGCCGCTATGTTGCTGGGTCCGTCGGCACTGTGAGTGGCTGACCGCGAGATCTGGGGCCGCTATGTTGCTGGGTCGCCGGCACTGTGTGTGGAGCTGACCGTGAGATCTGGGGGCGCTATGTTGCTGGGTCCTCCGGCACTGTGTGTGGCTGACCACGATATCTGGGGGCGCTATGTTGCTGGGTCGCCGGCACTGTGTGTGGCTGACCGTGAGATCTGGGGGCGCTATGTTGCTGGGTCCTCCGCACTGTGTGTGGCTGACCGTGAGATCTTGGGGCGCTATGTTGCTGGGTCGCCGGCACTGTGTGTGGCTGACCGTGAGATCTGGGGGCGCTATGTTGCTGGGTCCTCCGGCACTGTGTGTGGCTGACCGTGAGATCTGGTGGCGCTATGTTGCTGGGTCGCCGGCACTGTGTGTGGCTGACCGTGAGATCTGGGGGCGCTATGTTGCTGGGTCCTCCGGCACTGTGTGTGGCTGACCACGAGATCTGGGGGCGCTATGTTGCTGGGTCCTCCGCACTGTGTGTGGCTGACCGTGAGATCTGGGGGCGCTATGTTGCTGGGTCGCCGGCACTGTGTGTGGCTGACCGTGAGATCTGGGGGCGCTATGTTGCTGGGTCCTCCGGCACTGTGAGTGGCTGACCGCGATATCTGGGGGCGCTATGTTGCTGGGTCGCCGGCACTGTGTGTGGCTGACCGTGAGATCTGGGGGCGTTATGTTGCTGGGTCCTCCGGCACTGTGTGTGGCTGACCGTGAGATCTGGGGGCGCTATGTTGCTGGGTCGCCGGCACTGTGTGTGGCTGACCGTGAGATCTGGGGATGCTATGTTGCTGGGTCCTCCGGCACTGTGAGTGGCTGACCGCGATATCTGGGGGCGCTATGTTGCTGGGTCGCCGGCACTGTGTGTGGCTGACCGTGAGATCTGGGGGCGCTATGTTGCTGGGTCCTCCGGCACTGTGTGTGGCTGACCGTGAGATCTGGGGGCGCTATGTTGCTGGGTCGCCGGCACTTTGTGTGGCTGACCGTGAGATCTGGGGGTGCTATGTTGCTGGGTCCTCCGGCACTGTGTGTGGCTGACCGTGAGATCTGGGGGCGCTATGTTGCTGGGTCGCCGGCACTGTGTGTGGCTGACCGTGAGATCTGGGGGCGCTATGTTGCTGGGTCCTCCGGCACTGTGAGTGGCTGACCGCTATATCTGGGGGCGCTATGTTGCTGGGTCGCCGGCACTGTGTGTGGCTGACCGTGAGATCTGGGGGCGCTATGTTGCTGGGTCCTCCGCACTGTGTGTGGCTGACCGTGAGATCTGGGGGCGCTATGTTGCTGGGTCCTCCGGCACTGTGTGTGGCTGACCGTGAGATCTGGGGTCGCTATGTTGCTGAGTCGCCGGCACTGTGTGTGGCTGACCGTGAGATCTGGGGGCGCTATGTTGCCGGGTCCGCCGGCACTGTGTGTGGCTGACCGTGAGATCTGGGGGCGCTATGTTGCTGGGTCCGCCGGCACTGTGTGTGGCTGACCGTGAGATCTGGGGGCGCTATGTTGCTGGGTCGCCGGCACTGTGTGTGGCTGACCGTGAGATCTGGGGGCGCTATGTTGCTGGGTCCGCCGGCAATGAACCAAGCATCATAATTATTATAATTCGTATCATAAATTGTTTAATACGTATTATATTAATAAACTTAAATATAGTAAATATAATGTTATGAATGGGAGTTATGAGTGGGAGAATCGTTTAGGCTCGTTATGCCAAGGAATGCCTGTTCACCACCATGGGTGATCTTCCACAGTAAACCCTTCCACTCTGTTTCCCAAGTTGCCTTTGTTCCCATTTATCGACCACTGAAGGATGAAAGCCGGGGTTGGGCTATGCTGCAGCATTTAAAGCACTGTGCCCAAATAGTGCTGCCCCATCTACGGATCGAACCAGGGCTCCCTAATTGGAAGCCCAGGAATTTCACCACTAGATCAAGCTGCTGCTTAATATAATGTTAAATTATAAGTGTTTACATGGTTTTTCGAATATGTGGTACTTCCGCGTTTCCCTTAACTTATGAGTGTTACAGTTAGTATTATGATATTGCTTTATTTTTTAGTTACAGCATGAATTATGAAAAGACCTTGACTTTGTATGAAACTGAATATTTGTATGTGAAAAAAGTCCTTCTTCTTAGACCAAACATTTTTTAGTTCACTTAGTTTGGTCTAATTGATTTATGAAGTAACGTTGCAGAATTATTAGGCCTATTTATTATTAATGCTTTGTAATTTTACGTTAATAGTGAGGATATTATTGCGAAATACAACTCAACTAAAGTAGAAACAGGGCGACTAACTGCTTCACTTGATCACCTAATATCGCGTATTAAAACAACAATAAGGAAAACCTGTGATGCTGCCGCTAGGATTACTTTGCCGCTGAACTCTACAGGTTAGACACTAGGATTTACCCGACAACAAGCTGCTAATAGTAAAACATCAATCCGCTAGGTAGTCCTACAGTGTGTACTACTGTGCGGTACGTGAACCGTGAATCACATAAAATTCGCCGGGTGACCCTGGTCTTGTCCCTCGTAACTTTACTTCTCTGTCGCCCTTCTAGCTTTTGCTTCCAGGAGGGGTGGTGTAAAATCTACGAGAGTTATAAATAGTGGACCTAGTCATTCGTCCCCTAGTGGCCGCAGATGTTCTAAAGAAGTCTTCCTGTGAGAGACTACATGGAGTACCAAGTTTCGTTCAATTTCGACTGTGATTACGTGCATCTGTCCACATAGTGAACTTGCTTTTCTTCTTATACGTTCATGACTGAGGTCAATATGAGCAACTCTTTTCATACTACTGTAATTGGTGCAAATTTCTTACAACATGCCAATAAAACATTTACTTTCCATTACAATCTACCCATAGTAGATTTAGATTTATTTTTAATAACAAATAAATGCGTTGAAAGACATTTTGGCGGCATTATAATAACGAGCTACTCACTCCTGCGACCATCAGTCACAGTCTGAAGACTCTAATATCAGTAAGTATAGTAGATGTACAACTAAAATGATGATGATTGTCAATAATTCACCTGAACTAATATTTATAAGAGACAGGTTGGGGGACTTGACCCAAAACCCATATCAGCGAATTAATATCCCGTTTCAATGTTAAATTATCAATTAAGGGAAGGATAAGTTTACACTGGTAGGTTATTCAAACCAAAATAATAAACGAAAGTCAATAGAAAAGTTTAGAATTTTACTTTTGGAAGTAATTGAGAGTAATTTTGATTGCCTCGAAAATGTATTATATTATAAAATTTATATAATATTAATTTTCGTAGTGTAGTGTTAACATTGACATTGAAGATAAAGAATGGAGGCACGAAATTGTGAAAAATGTTTATATAGCTGTTATGCCTGACTTATATTTTATATTATTTATTTTAGGCAACTGTCGACGGAAATACGTAATCCCTGTAACAAAGCACAACCGCGAAATTAGGTTGAAGTTTAGTTTGAAGACGGAGGTTAATGACAATCAATTGATGTATATTAAACCAAATACAGAGGGAACTGAATACATATCTGTTAGACAGACAAATGGAAGTATAAATGTAAGTCACATGCTGTCCATTACCTCCTGAGCCAATTAATTCCTTTTATGGACAGGTTTTCTTCCAATGAGAGTGGCAGGGCTATTCAAGTATTACTAGTATTCAAGTATTTTCATGCTATACAGGTTCAATGGGATACCGGGTTACGAATATATCGTCTGACTTGCCAAGATATGAATACCTCCGATGGGCAGTGGTACGTGATCAACTTTACGAGGTAAGTGAATAACTCCGAAGATAAAGAAAGTACAACAAGCCACTCAAAGGTGTATGAAAATTGTCGGAAAAAAAATTCCACTATCGCTTTGAGAAAATAGTGGACAATTTTAAAGAAAGAAGCTAACTATCTACCCGCTGTTAACTACTAACTGTGTCGACCTGTAAGTAACCTTTGAAGAAAAATATACATTAACAATATATTTCTGTGAGAAGCGTCGTATATTTTTTAACAAATGACTCACATCTTATCAGTGTAGCACAGGAGGGCTTACACATTTTCATTACCTTTGGTTTATTGATTAGTTTTACAGGTGAAGCAAAACTGTTTGTGTATCCGTTGTTAACATCGTTGCGCCACAATCAATGCGATACTCGGATTGAATACGGTTATACGAATACGTCAAATGTACCAACATATATTTCGGACAATGTGTTTAATGTGTCGGAGACTGCAGACATATACGTGGGTTTGGAGGACGTTGTTAAAGTTAATCATAATGTAGGTTATTTTATTAAATCATTATTTAATCGCCGATTCCCATTTTACCATATTGGTGATGTTGCCACAGGTGTCGTCAGCAAGATTGGGATCTGAGCTTACTGAACCATTCTAAAACCATTCTGAATTCACTGGAATTTTAAGAAAAAAGACTGGCATTTGATCATTATATAATATATTACTTAAATAATGCGTTATCAATCAAGCCATGTAAATTAAACAGTATCCATAACGACCATAACGATAGTGAAACTATATCTTATTCCCTATTCTTAATTCTAAATTGTGCACCATAGTTTTTAGATATGGCATTTTTATGCTAAAACAAATAATATTATAAAATAAAATATAATTATTTCGATGAAACGCAGGTAATGAAAATATCAACACCATAGTGGAACTACCGCATATTAACAGCGTAGTGAAATTGTATCACGACCATAAGGGAAACTATGGTCAAAGTCTAAATCTCCTATCTGAAATCCTTGGATGGGGGGTTGGGGGGGGGGGGGGGTGGGGGGTGGAACTGCACGCACTTTTCGGCGAGTTATTATCTCGCCTTAAATGTGTATTTATGAATTTTTGGAAAGGAGCAGGGTACAGTGGCACGTTATTCTACTACTACTATAATCGGCCTGCTGCATTGAATCTGCACATTGAGATGCTATGACAGGTTAACAAAAACATTTTGTCACCAACATATAATCCACAATTGGCAAGCCCAATGTAGCGTCCATTAAGAATGCTATGCCGGCTTATCAATAAAGTTGCACCGCCACAACTCCCTATCCCCCATGACTTTCGCGAGATTTTCCGCATCTTCAAGGCCTGTGTCGTTTATGAGGCGTCTCACAAAAGTCATGGCCTGTCCACAATGCTTATTTTCTCCATGGGGCTGCCCAAGCACAAGATTGTGCACAGACTGTTCCTAACGGCGATAACAATGTCCTGCAAAGCGGAGGCGGCTTCGTTCTAGTGTCAAGCTTGTGGGAACCAATGAGATACCTCCAATGTTATATAGTGTCTGGATGGAGATGTGTGCATTGTACTTGACACAATGAACCCGGCGTAGCATTCTTGTGAATGTGCCATCCAGAGATTTGGTATCCTCGGCAGTTAGAGCCCAGCATGGACTCTCATAGAGGAGTACTGGATCTACTGCTGCTCTAAATAATGCTCGGACCTTAAGTTTCCGATGAATTCTGTGTGATTTCCAAATCCTGGAAAACCATTCAAAGCTGCCAACTACTACTACTTTTGTGATTTGCTGAGGACTTTCAAAGTTAACTGTCAAAATTTTAGTCTTTTTGGAGTTGATAAAAAGACCAACACTTGAAGCAGCCTGTTCTAATAAGCTGAGGAACCGTTGGGCTCCATCTAGTGATTTTGAGTCATCAGCAAAGTCTAGATCAGTTAGGTACTTGGCAGCATTTCCTCGACTTCTGGAGCCAGTAGGTGGAGTTACCATCACCCAATCATCATTATGATGATCTAAGGACATGCGTAGAATATAGTCAACCACAATTATGAATAAGAATGGTGTAAGTGTTTCTCCCTGGAGGACTCCCCATAACACTTCGAATGGTTCTGTGTCACCTCAACAGTAGACACAAATGTCGTCGAACCATCGTATACTGATCTGATTGCTGCAATAATTTCATCAGGAATCCCATATAATGAAAGTCTGCTGAACATACGTGAGCGAGAGACTGAATCAAAGGCCTTGAAGTAGTCAACAAAAATAACAGCTAGATGCCTGTCTTCCTTTTTTGATAACGTTCGCGAAAAAATATTGAAACAATCGAATACGGGGTAACAAGGTGCCCTGAATCGCGTGGCGGAGTGAGTTTTTTGTAAAAACACGTGGAAACGGTCGAAATTGCGGGTTTAAGTGAGCCCGGGAAGCCAATTTTGAAAAACGGCTGTGATTGGCTGCTACATATTTGGCATCACTACGCAGTGCTCAGATAATTTCTTACATTGTTTTCTATGGAGGGTGATTTTCGCTCGATTTAAATACACATTTAATCTAAATCATTTCACACATGGCTTATATCAATTGAAAGCTGAGATTCTTGCGCGTCTTTTAACACTACAATCACCTACATTCATGATCAGGAACACTTAAAAAATACTGTTTGCCATTTTGCAAACTTGGTAGATTGCCTGACCCCGCATACAAGCACTCACCAACTCAGACCTGCTAGCCACATATTGCATTGCAGTACCGGAGTAGGCCTATTGCTGTATTGTTGCTTAAGTTCATTACGTTGAGTAAACCTACCGCTGTACCACTCTTACGCTACCTCCGCTGACCGGTACACATTTCAACTTAATGAACTTAAGCTGCAATACACAATACTCCAATACTGCAATGCAATAGGTGGATAGGGCTGAGTGGTTCAGTACTACTTGCATACTGGTCAGGCTATCTGTGAGTTTATAATTGTGAATTGATTTGTTTTATCAATGTTCATCACCATGAATTTAATTAATTGTAGTGTTAAAAGACGCGCAAGACTCTCCGCTTTCACTTGACATAGGCCACATGTGAAACGATTGAGATTAAATGTGTATTTAAATCGATCGAAAATCACCCTCCATAGAAAACAATGTAAGAAATTATCTGAGCACTGCGTAGTGACATCAAATCCTACTCAAACCCGCAATTTCGACCGTTTCCACGTGTTTTTACAAAAAACACACACGCCACTGGATTCAGGGCACCTTGTTACCCCTTATTCGATTGTTTCTAGCACAACAATTTTTTCGCGCACCAACCCAATTATCCTTCTAAGTGCCAAAATGGGCTCCATGGTCCCACGACCTTTACTACGGAACTCACTCTTATTTCCATATGGAGCTATCTCTCAATGGGATCCCTGATGCGATTTAATAGATTTCTATTGTATCCCAATTATTGTATCTATTGATATTTAAACAGTTATGTATCAATGAATATATGTATCAACCAGGGCGATAGTGAACCAGCGCGATAGTGAACCAGGGCGATAGTTAAGTTAACCATGGCGATAGTGAACCATGGCGATAGAGAACCAGGGCGATAGTGAACCAGGACAGGGGTGAACCAGGGCGATAGTGAACCAGGGCGGAGGTGAACCAGGGCGATAGTGAACCAGGGCGGGGGTGAACCAGGACGGAGGTGAACCAGGGCGATAGTGAACCAGGGCGGAGGTGAACCAGGGCGAGAGGTGAACCAGGGCGGAGGTGAACCAGGGCGATGATAGTTAACCATGGCGATAGTGAACCATGGCGATAGAGAACCAGGGCGATAGTGAACCAGGGCAGGGGTGAACCAGGGCGATAGTGAACCAGGGCGATAGTGAACCATGGCGATAGAGAACCAGGGCGATAGTGAACCAGGGCAGGGGTGAACCAGGGCGATAGTGAACCAGGGCGATAGTGAACCATAGCAATAGTGAACCATGGCGATAGTGAACCAGGGCAATAGTGTACCAGGGCGGAGTTGAACCAGGGCGATAGTGAACCAGGGCGGAGATGAACCAGGGCGATAGTGAACCATAGTAGTAATGTGTACCAGGGCGAAAGCAACCAAGGCGGTAGTGAACCAGGGCGATAGTAAACCATGGCGATAGTAAACCAGGGGGCGATAGTGAACAATGGCGATGCTGAACCAGGGCGATATTGAATCATGGCGATAGTGAAACATGGCGATAGTGAACCAGGGCGATAGTGAACCATGGCGATAGTGAACTAGGGCGATAGTGAACAATGGCGATACTGAACCAGGGCGATAGTGAACCATGGCGTCAGTGAAACATGGCGATAGTGAACCATGGCGATAGTGAACCAGGGCGGAGGTGAACCAGCGCGGAGGTGAACCAGGGCGATAGTTAACATGGCGACAGTGAACCATGGCGAAAGAGAACCAGGGCGATAGTGAACAAGGCCGGAAGTGAACCAGGGCGATAGTTAACCATGGCGATAGTGAACCTTGGCGATAGTGAACCAGGGCGCTAGTGAACCAGGGCGATAGTTTACCATGGCGATAGTGAACCATGGTGGTAATGAACCAGGGCTATAGTGAACCAAGGCTGTAGAGAACCAGGGCGATATTGAACCAGGGCGGAAGTGAACCAGGGCGAAGGTGAACTAGGGCGATAGTGAACCAGGGCGGAGGTGAACCAGGGCGATAGTGAACCAGGGCGACAGTGGACCAGGTCGATACTGAACCAGGGCGGTAGTGAACCATGGCGATAGTGAACCATGGCGATAGTGAATAATGGCGTTAGTTAACCATGGCGGTAGTGAACCAGGGCGGAGGTGAACCAGGGCAACTAACCAGGGTGATAGTGAACCATGGGAGTTCAACCCCCGGTGACGCGCTTTCTCATTTTTTTTTTCTAACAACTTAACAATAGTGAACCATGGCTGTTGCCGTTATTTCTAACGCTGATGTAAAGTTCGAGAGGGTTTGCGATCTCAGCGATACTAGTCACCAGTACTGGCTGTCGGGGGTGGTTGGATAATGCAGGCAAAATGAAAAAGAACAAGTTGGGTTGAATCATCAATTTATTGTAACTGATCTTGTTCTCTAACAATTCTAACGCTGATTCCAAATATATGGGACTACCCAATACGCCAATATAAATAGAATATGCACAATAAATAATTTTACAATAATATTAATAAGAACTTTTCTTTAATTTTAAATTTACAAATTTATAAGATTCTAAGTTATAAAATTATAAATTACAAATTTATAAGTACAAATTATTTAATCGGGTACTTAATTCTGGGAACTCAGGGCCCCTTTAAAAGCACGGTGAGTGACGGTTTTATGTTCAGTTGTCCGTAAAACCGCCGCAACTCAATTAATTTTAACTTTATGAACTTCCGGTTTTTTGCGCACGGTGCCCGGGAATTTTCGGATTATTCATTTATTAGAGTTTATGAGATTTATGCATGCCCAGCACCGGGAAAATAAATAACGCGAACAATGGCCGGAACATGTATTATGAAGACCTTTATGGACCGGTAGGCGGTAATTTATAATAATCGGAAGTAGCCGGTTCTAGAAAACTTCACAGTTAATCGTGATAAAATTATTTGGTAATTGTTTATAATTTATGTTATTTAATTTCTCATGTTACATTTAATGCCATTTATTTTAGATTCTTCGTTTAATTTGTTCAGAACATTCCTATCGGTTTCACTGGCTGTATCAAAGACGTTGTGTTTAACGGATATTCGGTTGGCTTATGGAACTTTGAAGCCAGTGACGGAGTCTGTTCCAGTTGTAAACCACCGGAAACCACTGCAACGAGTTTCAGTTTCTATGGAAACGGGTATTCAATGGTAAACCACAATACATCCACTTGGAATCCATCATTCACAAATGTCTCTTTTACGGTAAATAAAACTTCCAGTTAATGTTTCTTAAATAATGACCTTCAAAAGTATAATAGGCAGTTTTAAATATGATTTAGCCTACCATTATTTTGAATTTATTTATTTAATTCTTCGTTGAAATTGTGGTACAGTAGGTTGGGTAGAGTAGAGTACCGTTGTCGTGTGATAGGACTCCACCCCTTACAGAACTTCCTCACCCCGGGTATTTTACTACATGGTATTATTCCACACGGGCATTGTACCATATCGTACTTTGTCCGGGGAGGCAAAGTAAATCCATGTCTGAACTATGGGGCACCGTTCCTGCCAAAAGTACCTGAAATTCTCTGCCCGAGAATGTAGATAAAACTCGGCCCGAGAATGCAAACCAAACTCGGCCCGAGAATGCAAACCAAACTCGTCCCGAGAATGCAAACTCGGCCAGAGAATGCAAACTCGGCCCGAGAATGCAAACTCGGCCACAGAATGCAAACTCGGCCCGAGAATGCAAACTCGGCCCGAGAATGCAAACTCGGCCCGAGAATGCAAACTCGGCCAGAGAATGCAAACTCGGCCCGAGAATGCAAACTCGGCCAGAGAATGCAAACTCGGCCCGAGAATGCAAACTCGGCCAGAGAATGCAACCTCGGCCAGAGAATGCAACCTCGGCCAGAGAATGCAAACTCGGCCCGAGAATGCAAACTCGGCCAGAGAATGCAACCTCGGCCAGAGAATGCAAACTCGGCCCGAGAATGCAAACTCGGCCACAGAATGCAAACTCGGCCCGAGAATGCCAACTCGTCCCGAGAATGCAAACTCGGCCCAAGAATGCAAACTCGGCCCGAGAATGCAAACTCGGCCCGAGAATGTAATCACGTACATAGGGCGCAGCAGTAGCCCGCAGCTACCGGACCTGAAGGTAAGGGTTGGGGGTTACTCAACTGGCTAAATTCAAAAGGTCCTTTCAGCTGGAAAGGGTAGCGGTGTGATGTTAACATGTAACACCGGTAGCATAGATTTGAATTGTCACTCTTTCGAATCTGTCGATATTTTACACCCATTTTACAGTTGTTGATAAAAGGTATTTTATAATCCATCAATATAAATTTTATGATTACACACATAATTAATCGACTACTTTAGTTAACTAAACAACAGGATATTTTCTACAGATTCGAACACTTCAACCAGATGGATTTGTGTTGGGACTGTGGAATATTACAAACGGGAATGGTGATTTTTTCGTCATCTATTTGAAGGGAGGGCTACTTTTTCTTCGCTTTAATTTGGGTGGTCGGAACGACAATATTGCCTCTACCAGATATCCTGTAAGTCTTTGATAATTTAATGCCTTTTGATATGATATGAGTCATCCCTTTTTGATATGATGAGTCCTGCTGTTTCGTCTGATAGGATTCATGCCTTTTTATATGATATGAGTCATGCCTTTTGATATGACATGAGCCCTGCCTTTTGATATGATGATTAGTCATGTCTTTTGATATGATATGAATCATGCCTTTTGATATAATATTAGTCATGCCTTTTGATATGATATGAATCATGCCTTTTGATATGATATGAGTCATCATGCATTTTGATCTGATATGAGTTTTGCCATTTGATATAATATGAGTCATGCCTTTTGATATAATATGAGTCATGCCTTTTGATATGATATGAGTCATCCCTTTTTGATATGATGAGTCCTGCTGTTTCGTCTGATAGGATTCATGCCTTTTGATATGATATGAGTCATGCCTTTTGATATGATATGAGTCTTGCCTTTTGATATGATATGTGTCATGCCTTTTGATCTGATATGAGTTTTGCCTTTTGATATAATATGAGTCATGCCTTTTGATATGATATGAGTCATGCCTTTTGATATGATATGAGTCCTGCTGTTTCGTCTGATAGGAGTCATGCCTTTTGATCTGATATGAGTCATGCCCTTTCTTCTGATATGAGTCATGCCTTTTGATATGATATGAGTCATGCCTTTTGATATGATATGAGTCTTGCCTTTTGATATGATATGTGTCATGCCTTTTGATCTGATATGAGTTTTGCCTTTTGATATAATATGAGTCATGCCTTTTGATACGATATGAGTATTGCCATTTGATATAATATGAGTCATGGGTTTTGATATGATATGAGTTTTGCCTTTTGATATGATATGAGTTTTGCCTTTTGATATAATATGAGTCATGCCATTTGATATAATATGAGTTTTGCCTTTTGATATACTATATAAGAGTCATGCCTTTTCGTGAGTCATGCCTTTGATCTGATATGAGTCCTGCTTTTTGATATGATATGAATCATGCTTTTTGATATGATATGAATCATGCCTTTTGATATGATATGAATCGTGCCTTTTGATATGATATGAGTCATGCCTTTTGATCTGATGAGTCTTGCCTTTTGATATGATATGAACCATGCCTTTTGATCTGATGAGTCTTGCCTTTTGATATGATATGAATCATGCCTTTTCATATGATATGAATCATGACTTTT
Organism: Nemertoderma westbladi; assembly: GCA_032718475.1. NCBI lineage: Eukaryota > Metazoa > Xenacoelomorpha > Nemertodermatida > Nemertodermatidae > Nemertoderma > Nemertoderma westbladi. Next base: position 26,002 of record JAUCBJ010008809.1, read on the forward strand.
GATATTATGTGAATCATGCCTTTTGATATGATATGAGTCATGCCTTTTGATCTGATGAGTCTTGCCTTTTGATATGATATTACTCATGCCTTATCATATGATATGAATCATGCTTTTTGATATGATATGAATCATGCCTTTTGATATGATATTAATCGTGCCTTTTGATATGATATGAGTCATGCCTTTTGATCTGATGAATCTTGCCTTTTGATATGATATGACCCAAGCCTTTTTGATCTGATGAGTCTTGCCTTTTGATATGATATATGAATCATGCCCTTTCATATGATATGAATCATGCCTTTTGATCTGATGAGTCATGCCTTTTGATATAATATGAGTCATGCCTTTTGATATAATATGAGTCATGCCTTTTGATATAATATGAGTCATGCCTTTTGATCCGATATGAATAATGCCTTTTGATATGATATGAATCATGCCTTTTGATCTGATGTGAGTCTTGTCTTTTGATCTGAAATTAAATAAATAAATTTGAGTTGAGCTGTTAATGCAACTGTAATTAAAGATGTAATATTAGGGTTTTGTTCAGAAATGGAAAAAATGAGAAAGCGCGTCACCGGGGGTTGTTCCAGCGCTATACGTACGTTTCAGCCTATCAGACCTCATCAGTAGCGCTAACCCGTTCAGCCACTTGTACCTGACATTCACTATCCCACCAGATCCACTTCTATTGAACAGGCAGCCTTAAGTTGCATATATTCTATCTCTAACAGCGGACCTACCGGCCTCAAGTATGTTAGAGTGTAACAGGAGGAAAGTACAAATAAATAAATATTCAGCTCGAGTATTGCTGCCAGGTGATATTAAATAAATAAATTAGAGTTGAGCTGTTAATGCAACTGTAATTAAAGATGTAATATTATGGTTTTGTTCAGAAATGGAAAAAATGAAAAAGCGCGTCACCGGGGGTTGAACCAGCGCTATACGTACGTTTCAGCCTATCAGGCCTCATCAGTAGCGCTAACCACTTCAGCCACTTGTCCCTGACATTCACTATCCCACCTTATTTTACACAAAAAAAAATATATTACAACAATTAAAACACATTACAACTTACCTTGCACATTTATTTATTTAATATCGCCTGGCAGCAATACTCGAGCTGAATATTTATTTATTTGTACTTTCCTCCTGTTACACTCTAACATACTTGAGGCCGGTAGGTCCGCTGTTAGAGATAGAATATATGCAACTTAAGACTGCCTGTTCAATAGAAGTGGCTTAGGTGGGATAGTGAATGTCAGGGACAAGTGGCTGAACTGGTTAGCGCTTCTGATGAGGCCTGATAGGCTGAAACGTACGTATAGCGCTGGTTCAACCCCCGGTGACGCGCTTTCTCATTTTTTCCATTTCTGAACAAAACCCTAATATTAGATCTGAAATTAGTCATGCCATTTCGTTTGAAATGAGTCATACATTTCCTTTTGACATGACATTTTGTCTGATATGAAACAAAGCCTTTATTTGAAAAAACATTAGAAGATTATTATTTACATCAATGATTGGGTGGAAAGCCTTACGTCAATAAATCACAAATCGGATTCATTTCAATTCGACTATTACTTGTTGTTCACTAATAGTAGTATCGTTGTTGCTCTTTGGAAAAGCTATGATCAGATGATCAGATCAAAAGCTATGATCTCTATTGAATTAAGAGAAAAGGCAGAGACGTTTCCCCAATTGATTAGTAATTGTAAGTTATAAAATTGTAATTTTTAGGATCAGTTAAATTTTCCTTCGTTGGCCTACACTAAATGTATATGACATATCGAAAAGTTAGCTAATCAGTAAGCAACTAAACTTTTGCTCTGTGTAATGTTTTTAGCACTCGTGTCGTGTCAACTATATAGCCCAATTTCCTCTCATTCAAAGTAAATCTACACGAACGGGCGATGGCATTTGCTCTTTGTTATTCAATATTCATAGATTGGTCTTAACGCTGATGTAATAGTCCTACTATTATATTAGTACTTATCTGTTACAGATAAACAACGGGAGTGACGTCACTGTTTCGGCTTCACGATCTTCAAAGTTGACGAAACTATTTGTTGGAGGTACAGTGGAATGGTACAAGGATATGAGCAACGAAACAATGAATCAGTTAAATGTCCCCCCTCTGTGAGTCAGCCAGAACCCCCCTCCCTGAGCCACCCCCCTCCCCCCCATCTGTATGTCAGGCAGAACGTCCCCCCCTCTGTGAGTCAGGCAGAACGCTACCCCCTCTCCATTTGTATGTCAGCCAGAACGACAGAACATTCCCTCCTCTGCGAGTCAGGCAGAACGTCCCATCCTCTGTGAGTCAGACGGAACGTTCCCTCCTCTGTGAGTCAGGCAGAGCGTTCCCTCCTCTGTGAGTCAGACAGAATGTTCCCTTCCTCTGTGAGTCAGACAGAACGTTCCCTCCTCTGTGATTCAGACAGAACGTTCCCTCCTCTGTGAGTCAGACAGAACGTTCCCTCTTCAGTGATTCAGGCAGAACGTTTCCTCCTCTGTGAGTCAGACAAAACTTTCCCTCCTCTGTGAGTCAGACAGAACGTTCTCTCCTCTGTGAGTCAGACAGAACATTTCCTCTTCAGTGATTCATGCAAAACGTTCCCTCCTTAGTGAGTCAAGCAGAACGTTCCCTCCTCTGTGAGTCAGCCAGAACGCTACCCCCCTCCATTTGTATGTCAGCCAAAACGACAGAACGTTCCATCCTCTGCGAGTCAGGCAGAACGTCCCATCCTTTGTGAGTCAGACGGAACGTTCCCTCCTCTGTGAGTCAGGCAGAACGTTCCCTCCTCTGTGGGTCAGACAGAATGTTCCCTCCTCTGTGAGTCAGACTGAACGTTCCCTCCTCTGTGAGTCATGCAGTACGTACCCTCCTCTGTGAGTCAGGCAGAACGTTTCCTTCTCTATGAGTCAGGCAGAACGTTCCCTCCTCTCTGAGTTAGGCAGAACGTTCCCTACTATGTGAGTTAGGCAGAACGTTCCATCCTCTGTGAGTCAGACAGAACGTTCCCTCCTCTGTGAGTCAAACAGAACGTTCCCTCCTCTGTGAATCAGACAGAACGTTCCCTCATCTGTGAGTCAGACAGAACGTTCCCTCTTCTGTGAGTCAGACAGAATGTTCCCTCCTCTGTTAGTCAGACATAACTTTCCCAGCTCTGTGAGTCAGGCAGAACGTTTCATTCTCTATGAGTCAGGCAGAACGTTCCCTACTCTCTGAGTCAGGCACTCCTTTGTGAGTCAGACAGAACGTTCCCTCCTCTCTGAGTCAGGCAGGCAGAACGTACCCTTCTCTGTGAGTCAGGCAGAACGTTTCCTTCTCTGTGAGTCAGGCAGAACGTTCCCTCCTCTCTGAGTCAGGCACTCCTGTGTGAGTTAGACAGAACGTTCCCTCCCCTGTGAGTCGGACAGAACGTTTCCTTCTCTGTGAGTCTGGCAGAACGTTCCCTCCTCTGTGAGTCAGGCAGAGCGTTCCTTCCTCTGTGAATCAGGCAGAACGTTCCCTCCTCTGTGAGTCAGTCAAAACGTCCCAGCCTCAGTGAGTCAGGCAGAACGTCCCATCCTCAGTGAGTCAGACAGAATGTTCCCTCCTCTGTGAGTCAAACAAAACGTTCCCTCCTCTGTGAGTCAGACAGATCGTTCCCTCCTCTATGAGTCAGGCACAACGTTCCCTCCTCTGTGAGTCAGACAGAACGTTCCCTCCTCTGTGAGTCAGGCAGAACGTTTCCTTCTCTGTGAGTCTGGCAGAACGTTCCCTCCTCTGTGAGTCAGGCAGAGCGTTCCTTCCTCTGTGAATCAGGCAGAACGTTCCCTCCTCTGTGAGTCAGTCAAAACGTCCCAGCCTCAGTTAGTCAGGCAGAACGTCCCATCCTCAGTGAGTCATACAGAATGTTCCCTCCTCTGTGAGTCGGACAGAACGTTCCCTCCTTTGTGAGTCAGACAGAACGTTCCTTCATCTGTGAGTCAGATAGAACGTTCCCACCTCTGTGAGTCAGATAGAACTTTCCCTCCTCTGTGAGTCAGACAGAACGTTCCCTCCTCTGTGAGTCAGACAGAACGTTCCCTCCTCTGTGATTCAGACAGAACGTTCCCTCTTCTGTGAGTCAGACAGAACGTTCCCTCCTCTGTGGGTCAGACAGAATGTCCCCTCCTCTGTGAGTCAGTCAAAACTTTCCCTCCTCTGTGAGTCAGGCAGAACGTTTCCTCATCTGTGAGTCAGAGAGGACTTCCCTCCTCTGTGAGTCAGACAGAACGTTCCCTCCTCAGTGAGTCAGACCGAACGTTCCCTCCTCTGTGAGTCAGACAGAACATTCCCTCCTGTGAGTCAGACAGAACGTTTCCGCCTCTGTGAGTCATGCAGAACGTTCCCTCCTCTGTGAGTCAGGCAGAACGTTCCCTCCTCTGTGAGTCAAACAGAACGTTCCCTCCTCTGTGAATCAGACAGAACGTTCCCTCCTCTGTGAGTCAGACAGAACGTTCCCTCCTCTGTGAGTCAGACAGAACGTTCCCTCCTCTGTGAGTCAGACAGAACGTTCCCTTCTCTCTGAGGAAGACAGAACGTTCCCTCCTCTATGAGTCAGGCAGAACGCTCCCTCCTCTGTAGTCAGACAGAACATTCCTTCCTCTCTGATTCAGACAGAACGTTCCCTCATCTATGAGTCAGGCAGAACGTTCCCTCCTCTGTGCATCAGGCAGAACGTTCCCTCCTCTGTGAGTTAGACAGAACGTTCTCTCCTGTGTGAGTCAGGAGTGTGTCCTCCTCTGTGAGTTAGGCAGAACCTTCCCTCCTCTGTGAGTCAGACAGAACGTTCCCTTCTCTGTGAGTCAAACAGAACGTTCCCTCCTCTGTGAGTTAGGCAGAACGTTCCCTCCTCTGTGAGTCAGGCAGAACGTTCCCTCATCTGTGAGTCAGGCAGAACGTTCCCTCCTCTGTGAGTCAGACAGAACGTTCCCTCCTCTGTGAGTCAAACAGAACGTTCCCTCCTCTGTGAATCAGACAGAACGTTCCCTCATCTGTGAGTCAGACAGAACGTTCCCTCTTCTGTGAGTCAGACAGAATGTTCCCTCCTCTGTTAGTCAGACAGAACTTTCCCTGCTCTGTGAGTCAGACAGAACGTTCCCTCCTCTGTGAGTCAGACAGAACGTTCCCTCCTCTGTGAGTCAGACAGAACGTTCCCTCCTCTCTGAGTCAGACAGAACGTTCCCTCCTCTATGTGTCAGGCAGAACGCTCCCTCCTCTGTAGTCAGACAGAACATTCATTCCTCTCTGATTCAGACAGAACGTTCCCTCATCTATGAGTCAGGCAGAACGTTCCCTCCTCTGTGCGTCAGGCAGAACGTTCCCTCCTCTGTGAGTCAGACAGAACGTTCTCTCCTGTGTGAGTCAGGAGTGTGTCCTCCTCTGTGAGTTAGGCAGAACCTTCCCTCCTCTGTGAGTCAAACAGAACGTTCCCTTCTCTGTGAGTCAAACAGAACGTTCCCTCCTCTGTGAGTTAGGCAGAACGTTCCCTCCTCTGTGAGACAGGCAGAACGTTCCCTCATCTGTGCGTCAGGCAGAACGTTCCCTCCTCTGTGAGTCAGGCAGAACGTTCCCTCCTCTGTGAGTCAAACAGAACGTTCCCTCCTCAATAAGTCAGACAGAACGTTCCCTCCTCTGTGAGTCAGGCAGAACGTTTCCTCCTCTGTGAGGCAAACAGAACGTCCCCTCCTCTGTGAGTTTGAGTTATGCTGAGTGATGATCTCCAACTGTTGTGTGTCAGACTGTGCATTCCATGTCTGTACATCTGTCATATCATCCCCCACCTTTAACTCAGACTGAACTTCACTCCTTTGTAAGCCAGGCTGAAATTTACTTATCTGTGAATCAAATTGACCAGATGAGAATAGCACTGGCCTTCAAATACAAAATTGACAGTTCGAGTTGCGCTCTTAAAGTCTAAGAAACCCGAATCTTTTCAAATACTATGACGGACTACCACGACAGTAAAAAATATATATTTCTATAGATTACATATTGGTGGAATGGGAGTAAATGGTACAACCCTCGCTGTTGGTAATGACACATCTAGAAATGGATTTATTGGATGTTTATCGAATATACAGGTTAGTGTGTTGGATTGGTGTTTATCGAATATACAGGTTAGTGTGTTGGATTGGTGTTTATCGAATATACAGGTTAGTGTGTTGGATTGGTGTTTATCGAATATACAGGTTAGTGTGTTGGATTGGTGTTTATCGAATATACAGGTTAGTGTGTTGGATTGGTGTTTATCGAATATACAGGTTAGAGTGTTGGATTGGTGTTTATCGAATATACAGGTTAGTGTGTTGGATTGGTGTTTATCGAATATACAGGTTAGTGTGTTGGATTGGTGTTTATCGAATATACAGGTCAGTGTGTTGGATTGGTGTTTATCGAATATACAGGTTAGAGTGTTGGATTGGTGTTTATCGAATATACAGGTTAGTGTGTTGGATTGGTGTTTATCGAAGATACAGGTTAGTGTTATTGCATTGGTGTTTATCGAATATACAGGTTAGTGTGTTGGATTGGTGTTTATCGAATATACAGGTTAGTGTGTTGGATTGGTGTTTATCGAATATACAGGTTAGTGTGTTGGATTGGTGTTTATCGAATATACAAGTTAGAGTGTTGGATTGGTGTTTATCGAATATACAGGTTAGTGTGTTGGATTGGTGTTTATCGATTATAGAGGTTATTGTGTTGGATTGGTGTTTATCGAATATACAGGTTAGAGTGTTGGATTGGTGTTTATCGAATATAGAGGTTATTGTGTTGGATTGGTGTTTATCGAATATACAGGTTAGTGTGTTGGATTGGTGTTTATCGAATATACAGGTTAGTGTGTTGGATTGGTGTTTATCGAATATACAGGTTAGTGTGTTGGATTGGTGTTTATCGAAGATACAGGTTAGTGTGTTGGATTGGTGTTTATCGAATATACAGGTTAGTGTGTTGGATTGGTGTTTATCGAATATACAGGTTAGTGTGTTGGATTGGTGTTTATCGAATATACAGGTTAGTGTGTTGGATTGGTGTTTATCGAATATACAGGTTATTGTGTTGGATTGGTGTTTATCGAATATACAGGTTAGTGTGTTGGATTGGTGTTTATCGAATATACAGGTTAGTGTGTTGGATTGGTGTTTATCGAATATACAGGTTAGTGTGTTGGATTGGTGTTTATCGAAGATACAGGTTAGTGTGTTGGATTGGTGTTTATCGAATATACAGGTTAGTGTGTTGGATTGGTGTTTATCGAATATACAGTTTAGTATGTTGGATTGGTGTTTATCGAATATACAGGTTAGTGTGTTGGATTGGTGTTTATCGAATATACAGGTTAGTGTGTTGGATTGGTGTTTATCGAATATACAGGTTAGTGTGTTGGATTGGTGTTTATCGAATAAACAGGTTAGTGTGTTGGATTGGTGTTTATCGAATATACAGGTTGGAGTGTTGGATTGGTGTTTATCGAATATACAGGTTAGTGTGTTGGATTGGTGTTTATCGAATATACAGGTTGGAGTGTTGGATTGGTGTTTATCGAATATACAGGTTGGTGTGATGGATTGGTGTTTATCGAATATACAGGTTAGTGTGTTGGATTGGTGTTTATCGAATATACAGGTTAGTGTGTTGGATTGGTGTTTATCGAATATACAGGTTGGAGTGTTGGATTGGTGTTTATCGAATATACAGGTTAGTGTGTTGGATTGGTGTTTATCGAATATACAGGTTGGAGTGTTGGATTGGTGTTTATCGAATATACAGGTTAGTGTGTTGGATTGGTGTTTATCGAATATACAGGTTAGTGTGTTGGATTGGTGTTTATCGAATATACAGGTTAGTGTGTTGGATTGGTGTTTATCGAATATACAGGTTAGTGTGTTGGATTGGTGTTTATCGAATATACAGGTTAGTGTGTTGGATTGGTGTTTATCGAATATACAGGTTAGTGTGTTGGATTGGTGTTTATCGAATATACAGTTTAGTATGTTGGATTGGTGTTTATCGAATATACAGGTTGGAGTGTTGGATTGGTGTTTATCGAATATACAGGTTATTGTGTTGGATTGGTGTTTATCGAATATAGAGGTTATTGTGTTGGATTGGTGTTTATCGAATATACAGGTTAGAGTGTTGGATTGGTGTTTATCGAATATACAGGTTAGTGTGTTGGATTGGTGTTTATCGAATATACAGTTTAGTGTGTTGGATTGGTGTTTATCGAATATACAGGTTAGAGTGTTGGATTGGTGTTTATCGAATATACAGGTTATTTGTGTTGGATTGGTGTTTATCGAATATAGAGGTTATTGTGTTGGATTGGTGTTTATCGAATATACAGGTTAGAGTGTTGGATTGGTGTTTATCGAATATACAGGTTATTGTGTTGGATTGGTGTTTATCGAATATAGAGGTTATTGTGTTGGATTGGTGTTTATCGAATATACAGGTTAGTGTGTTGGATTGGTGTTTATCGAATATACAGGTTAGTGTGTTGGATTGGTGTTTATCGAATATACAGGTTATTGTGTTGGATTGGTGTTTATCGAATATAGAGGTTATTGTGTTGGATTGGTGTTTATCAAATATACAGGTTAGAGTGTTGGATTGGTGTTTATCGAATATACAGGTTATTGTGTTGGATTGGTGTTTATCGAATATAGAGGTTATTGTGTTGGATTGGTGTTTATCGAATATACAGGTTAGTGTGTTGGATTGGTGTTTATCGAATATACAGGTTAGTGTGTTGGATTGGTGTTTATCGAATATACAGGTTATTGTGTTGGATTGGTGTTTATCGAATATAGAGGTTATTGTGTTGGATTGGTGTTTATCGAATATACAGGTTAGTGTGTTGGATTGGTGTTTATCGAATATACAGGTTAGTGTGTTGGATTGGTGTTTATCGAATATACAGGTTAGTGTGTTGGATTGGTGTTTATCGAATATACAGTTTAGTGTGTTGGATTGGTGTTTATCGAATATACAGGTTAGTGTGTTGGATTGGTGTTTATCGAATATACAGTTTAGTGTGTTGGATTGGTGTTTATCGAATATACAGGTTAGTGTGTTGGATTGGTGTTTATCGAACATACAGGTTAGTGTGTTGGATTGGTGTTTATCGAATATACAGGTTAGTGTGTTGGATTGGTGTTTATCGAATATACAGGTTAGTGTGTTGGATTGGTGTTTATCGAATATACAGGTTAGTGTGTTGGATTGGTGTTTATCGAATATACAGGTTAGTGTGTTGGATTGGTGTTTATCGAATATAGAGGTTATTGTGTTGGATTGGTGTTTATCGAATATACAGGTTAGTGTGTTGGATTGGTGTTTATCGAATATACAGGTTAGTGTGTTGGATTGGTGTTTATCGAATATACAGGTTAGTGTGTTGGATTGGTGTTTATCGAATATACAGTTTAGTGTGTTGGATTGGTGTTTATCGAATATACAGGTTAGTGTGTTGGATTGGTGTTTATCGAATATACAGGTTAGTGTGTTGGATTGGTGTTTATCGAACATACAGGTTAGTGTGTTGGATTGGTGTTTATCGAATATACAGGTTAGTGTGTTGGATTGGTGTTTATCGAATATACAGGTTAGTGTGTTGGATTGGTGTTTATCGAATATACAGGTTAGTGTGTTGGATTGGTGTTTATCGAATATACAGGTTAGTGTGTTGGATTGGTGTTTATCGAATATAGAGGTTATTGTGTTGGATTGGTGTTTATCGAATATACAGGTTAGTGTGTTGGATTGGTGTTTATCGAATATACAGGTTAGTGTGTTGGATTGGTGTTTATCGAATATACAGGTTAGTGTGTTGGATTGGTGTTTATCGAATATACAGTTTAGTGTGTTGGATTGGTGTTTATCGAATATACAGGTTAGTGTGTTGGATTGGTGTTTATCGAATATACAGTTTAGTGTGTTGGATTGGTGTTTATCGAATATACAGGTTAGTGTGTTGGATTGGTGTTTATCGAATATACAGGTTAGTGTGTTGGATTGGTGTTTATCGAATATACAGGTTAGTGTGTTGGATTGGTGTTTATCGAACATACAGGTTAGTGTGTTGGATTCGTGTTTATCACCAAAGCGGGTATCTTCTGTGTTGGTGAGCTTCCCTGTCAAGGTAAGTTGTAAATTAGATACAAAAGATTATTTTGCTCCCTCACATAATAATAAATACATAATCTTTGCTTCAATTATATTAGATTAATCAATTTTGGAAGAATTATTACCTTGATATAACGGAGCCGCATTCATCTCAATTGGAAAATGTTGATTTAAACTGCGACAACTGCAATAGAGATCTTACTAAGGTTTGTTATTTTGTTAATAAATTGTTATTAATATTGTTTAGAGATATTCTTTCAGCCCGGAGAACTGGCAGAACGGTGTTCTTATCCTCAACTACGTTCTCAACAATGAGGAACGCCTCTCGTTGAACCTGAAACCCCGGAACAGGGACAATGGCCGATCTGGTGGGGTCGAGGTAATCAATCATCCCGGTGGAAGCGGACCCATCAGGCCAATCCTACGCTACCAGAGGGATCCCCAACAAGTGTGTGACTTTATGTTTGGGCTGCTCTAAACACTACCGTTACCAGGCTAGTCTACTGAAACACCAGAAACTCTGCTCGCTGTATCAAACTCTAAACAACCGTAGTGCCTTCGACGAACTACCATTCTCAGTCCCACTGTACACAACAACATCGCCATGTATCGAACGTCGGTCTTCAAGCATCAACATTCTAACATGGAACGTCGAGGGAATCAGATCTACAGTTAATACAACCACGGACAAAACGTTTGAGCAAACAGACATCCTTCTCCGGCGGAGACAATGGTTGAAGACTTGGACTTTCCAGGTTTCACTTGTCACAATGTTGGTAGCATACGTGGCGACCACGGGCGACCTCGTGGCGACCACGGGCAATCTCGTGGCGACCACGAGCGACCTCGTGGCGACCACGGGCGACCCCGTGGCGACCACGGGCGACCCCGTGGCGACCACGGGCGACCACGTGGCGACCACGGGCGACCTCGTGGCGACCATGGTCGACCACGTGGCGACCACGGGCGACGACGTGGCGACCAGGGGCGACCCCGTGGCGACCACGGGCGACGACGTGGCGACCAGGGGCGACCTCGTGGCGACCACGTGGCGACCACGGGCGACCTCGTGGTGGAGTTTCTATTGCGATAAACACTTAATTTAACTTGATACCTCGCAATCGATTATTTACAAGAATGATAATCGAATCGCTGTCGACACAAATAATTTATCTGTTATATGCGGATATTACGTTCCCTCTACAGACGTTACGGATATCCTGCATGAACTAATTACAGCAATAACTACAGTTCGCAATAAATCGAATAATCCAATTGTTCTATCTGGGGATTTCAACTGTAGAATTGACAAGCAATATGATCGTGGTGAACTACTATGTAATGGTCTACGTGGTGCTGGTTTTCACTGTCTCAATGACCCATTGATCGCTACTTACATTTCATGGAATGGGGAAAGCGCAATAGAGTTAGTATTCATTGACGAGGAACTTATAGAAATTTCCACTTTTGATGTTTTACCTACAATGAACACCAAGCATCAACGCGGGTCTCTATACATCTGCTATTGGACGATTATCTAAACAAACGAAATGAGAGAACTCCATCAATTAGACGAATTAATGTAGACAAACTTGGGGATATTCTGGACATTAATGAGTTTGAACATCTACTCCATGAGGACATTAACACTGCTTGTACTTACCTAACTGACAAGATAGCAGCATCACACCAAACTCCGCGGCCGCGAAAGGCCAACCCTTGGTTCGACAAGACTTGTTATCTGTCTCGGAAGGACCTTTCAGCAGCCTACCAAGAATAATGAAGGTAAAACCGACGTAGCTAAACCGAGATAACTATAGATTATCACAAAGATAATACAAACAACTAATTGTTGAAAGAAAGAGGATCTATGAGTCGAACAGGGAACATCGCCTAATCGAAATCTGTGAAACCGAGAAAGATTCGTTTTGGAATATTCTGGAGACAAAGAAGAATACACAACCAATGGTTCAACAAGTCCAAGAAGAGATTGGTCCCAACACTTTAATAACCTCCTGAATACAACCAAGGATACAGTCCTACCAAACATCTATTCTAATCCCTGCGATGATTTGGATAAGCCTATCGAGGCCTCCGAGATAACCTCTGCAGTCAATTCCAACAAGAATGGGAAGGCACCAGGTCCAGATGGAATTACCAATGACGCACTCAAGGCAGGCTTTTGCCACCTACTGCCATTTCTATTGGCTCTCTTCTCCCTGTGCTTCTCTGCTGGAGTCTGCCCTCTCATCTGGTTGACCTCTTAAATCATCCCCCTTTACAAGGGCAAGGGCAGCCGATCCTTTCCAGACTGCTACAGAGGCGTGGCACCTGTCTGTTGAAGACTGTATACTTCAATTCTTGGCACTCGCTTATACATCTGGGCAGAGTCAAACTCCATATTACCGTGCGCAATACGGCTATCGCAAACAGAGATCTACAACTATGGCTGCCAAAGCAATTCACACTATTATTAAGGACGCACTTCAGCCAACAAGGGGTCAGATTTACTGCGTCTTGGTTGATTTTAGAAAGTGCTTCGACTCTATTAACAGATCAAAAGTATGCTCGAAGTTATCCTGTCTTGGCATCAGTCGAAAATTTATCACCGCGATATGGGCCATACTAGCAATAAACTTTGTTTGTATATGTATTGCTGCCCTGTTGGCTTGTTTTACATTTAATGGGGGGCACCAAAACAGATATATTTTCGCAATATAAAATCAATTCGTGGCTGCTAGATCTCCCATCACTACCTTCACTGAGTGTCAATAAATACGGAATTAAAACTCTTCTAAAACGAAAGAGGTGTAGTGAACAGCAAGATATCTCAGACGTGGATCTTATAAAAACCTGGTTTATAACTTGTGTATTAAATATGAGGGTTACTACTTTTACTGATTTCGCGTCCAAGCAAGAAGTAATTATGGACTATATAAACCAAAGTTAATATAGTCACCGGGGTGTTAGCCATTTAATTGAACTCGGCAATGGTTAATAAATGTATTATGGTTTATTTGTTTCGTTATGATGTTTGTAGACCAACAATGTTCTTTTATATTCATTCCGATAGTATGTGTTGCTCTGTGCCTCTATGGTATTTTTACTTAAATGTGTTTGTTTGTAATTCAGTGCAAAACCATTTTATTATTCTGTGTTCTGGAACCGATCACACAGACCATTGGAGTTATTCAAGGTGACAAGCTATCCCATCCCCTCTCTTATTCACCTTATTTGTTTCCGACCTCCCTGCAGTTATTATAGCAACTGGATGCCTAATATTTATGTATGCTGACGATCTAGTTATTTGTGGAAATTCCATTGCGCAAGTTCAGATTGGACTCGATGCATTACTTGACTACTGCAGAGACAACGATCTAACAGTTAATATCTTAAAAACGAAAGTTGTTAAATTCAGACGTGGAGGCCGGTTATCACGGGACGATGTTCTCTTTATGATGGACAACAACTTGAGTTTGTTAATTTATTAAATTACCTCGGCGTTGTTCTTTCCACAAAGGGCGGTTCCAGTGGGCACTACAAAGACCTTTATAATAAAAGGGGTGACCTGTCGCATCCGGCTGGCGTTGAAGGTGAACCTAACCTTGTTATCATTGGAGTCGGCAAAACGACTCTGGCAGAGCATAATTCTACCGGCGGTATCATACGGCTGCACCACCTACGTCAATGTAGATGAGGTCGCTAAACTCGAACACGTTTTCCGAACCAGGGCTTTCTTCTGGAAGCTCTGGTGCGGCCTCAGTAAATTCGCCTCGTCATCGTCCATTCTTGCAGCGAGACCACCCCCAATGATGAATGATGAATAGATCTGACCAGTTTAACCGGTTTCCGCCGTCGATCAGCTGCGCAACTGATCTCCAATGGCTTTCATCACAAACTGTGTCAGTCCCCAAAATGCTGGAGGCCCACTGAAGACTGCATTTGCTGGCTCTGCCACGGCAAAGCGGTCTCCAAAGACCACTATTCAATTTGCTACGCTCTCCCCCGATTTAACTCCGACCTTGGCAGCTCGCTGACTTTATTTACATATTTATTTTTATTCCATTCAGGTCACATTTTACCAATTTAAGTTTAATTTTAGTAACAGTGTGTCATTAATTCCAAAATGTTTGGTTAATATAATTAAATTCAATATTATTTTGTAAATTGTTTAATTTCATTTTAGCTAGAAGTCTTTGTACTTATGACAATTGTTAAAAAAAATTATATATGAATCCTTTTTTCGAATTGATTCTTTTCTTGTAGTTATTATTTTCTTTAAAATCCTGTTTTAAATTATTCTTAATGTTAACATCCGATCAACCTTTAGTTTGAATATTAAAAAAAATATTTCAATAATCCATAATCTGGAATTATTATTCGCAGTCGTGGAGATTTGGTGGATCTAAATGGAGTCACATTCGGATGACCATGGATTATACAGAAGTACCGACGTGGTCAGAGACATTTGGGTTAGTTTAGGTATATTATTAACCAGAGCATTTTTCAATAAATAGTATTTTGAAATAGCATTTTTTAATTTGAGATCTAACTAGCATGTGATCGATTAATGATTAAAACCAGTAGGCCTATTAGCCTGAACTTTGACTGAAATTTGTAATTTGGTATCACTTAGACTACAACAGGTCAACATCATATACACATGAGTTGTGTATTCGGCCATCTGTTGATTAATTATATTTTTTATAACTTCTGCTAAAAACTTATGTTACACTTTATATTTCAGTTTTAAACTTACTATTGAGATGAGGAGTAGTGTTGATGCTGGAATAATATTATTGGGATGTTCGTTGAATATTAACGAGATTCCGGATTATAAATACTGTTTAACGCTTCACATGGCAGTAGGATTGGTTCACTTGTACACATTCTCCGCAAAGAATACCTTCTACAACAATCTCATTGATTTTACTAATGTTGTTCATATTGAATCACAAAAACCTATTAACGACGGTTTATTCCACAAGGTAGGTAGGTATTATATATCAAATTACATTAATGTGCCTTTCCTTGTCTTCGCTTTGAGGTTGTGACGGCTACGTGTTTAATGTAAGAGTTTTCCTAATAAACACTTGAGTTATGAATGTTACAGGTAGAAGTAAATTACAGTTACGGGAGGTGGGAGCTCTTAATAGATGGAGCTGTTGGAGGTACAGCGAAGGGAAACTTGGTTGAGATCCTGGACTGGGTGATCGTAGGTGGATTGCAAAATGACTATTCAGTAATACATCATTTGGAAAATGTAAGTTTATTGTTGAATCTTACATATAAATAATACCGGTAATTAAATTTAAAAAATGAATTAGGACGGATGCCAAAACTAAATTCCACCATTTCACACAACTTCAGTGTTTAACCATAACCATGTCACACAATATTGTGTACAAAACCTCCAATTTTGCTACAAATCTTAATGAAAAATTCTTGACTTTTGCGTTTAGAAGGTTAGTTAATATTTATCCGCATTAAAAATATCCAGTTACATTTACATTTATTGTTGCGACAGTAAACTCATTTTACATACATTGATTTGCATCTGATTAACGAAATATTCACTGGAAATATTATCTTAAATCAGGAATGGTTAAATATTCCGTCATTTAATGGGTGCGTCCGGGAATTTAGCGTTTCATTACAAAACGAGGTTGTCATTTCTTTGGACAATTACAATCCCATTGATGGACATAGAATATATCATTGTTATTCCAAAGAATCAGAGGGCAACTACTTCGGTGGTAAAGGATTTATTTCTGTCTGTGAGTTTATACTGATTAGTGCAATATAGTGTACTGTAATATGCATTCTTTTAATCTCATTCATAGAAAACGCACCAGCCCACGGTATTGTCATGTGATGCATGTAGACCTACTGTAGACCTAATAACAAACCGACCCAAATAATAAATAATTTTATTTATATTCGAAAATTTAAATATTCTGTAACTCTGGCAGGTAGATCAGGATGTATAAAATGGATAACTTTTTATGGCGGGTGGGAATTCAGTTAGTGCAAGTCTATATGGCGGGCATGCACCAAGTGAGTTGTGTCTGTTATCGGTACACCTAAACCCCCCCGCCTCATAAATTCACTAGTAGAGATAACATACTGTATGTGGGGGACGGGTGGGGGGGGGGGGGGGGGGGGGGGAATTTCAAACATATACTGTATCAGCACTCGCACTGCAGATTGAAGCTGTAGGGTGTAGGCCTACAGTCTAAACTTATCGGATACTAAATCGGTCTAAACTAATAAGATTATTAAACTAATTGTATTTATCGAAATAGATTCACGTTTCCGGATCGGTACCCAGACTAAGTTTTCAATGAGAATTCGACCTTTACTACTCAACGGTATCTTGTTAGCTGTAAAGAATACTAATGGAGGGGATGATTCTTTTACTGTGTTTATTTCCAATGGGAAGGTAATTAATAATTAATTATAATATTAATATTCGAAAGTAAGTTATAATTTAGTATTAACTTTTATCTTGGCACGACTATTTGAGGCTTCGTAATTGAAGGAATTAAAGATCAGATTTCCAAAATATTATATTTCAGATTGTTATGAAGCTAACAAGGGGATTGACAAGTCTCAATGCAACATCAGAAAATATTTACAGATTGAATGATAGGCGGTGGCATTTAGTATCAATTGCAAAGGATTTCAATTCGATTCGTCTGACGTTAAATGGAGTTGAAACGGTAACATTCGATGTTGCAATTTTAAATGGAACTCTGAACACAGATTCACCGTTGTATATTGGAGGTTTACCTTGGGGTAAGTACATTCCAGGTTCGGTACTCTGGGGCGAGCCACGAAGTTGTACATCTAAATAAATACGCATGTTTATTTTATTGTTTTATGTTCTAGAACACCCGCACAACCTTGATAAACTTCCACTCACCAACTTCACAGGATGTTTGAAAGACTTCCAATATTGGGGGAATCCTTGGGATTTCGGGGCTGATGTTGACTCAAAAGGAATTCAATATTACGGTGATTTTTCACCAAACGGTTGTCCAACTTGCTAACAATGATAAGTTAGGGAGAGCCAATAAAATATATACTCTTGAATTTGAATGGGAAAAACAGTGCAGTGTACATAACGCCTACAGTATGGATTTAATTATAATTTCACTTTATACTGTAAGTGTAAAAATGTTAGAAGAATTACTTCAGTTTATTTTATTTGTAATGGACAGTATAGGCATAATACGTGCTTATGCTTTATACAGTACTTTATACGTCACTATAAAAAAAGTATTATATATTCTTTCATTGGAAAAGTAAGCCTATAAATAATTGAAGAAGACAAATTTATTGTTCTTATAACATTTAAATGGACGTGAAATTAGAAATAAGAATGAACTCATTTAATTATAATATTTTATATCGACGAGCCGTGGTGTTTCGTGTCTTTTTTTATATTTGAGGGTTTCATGTTTCATAACATTTTCTTAAAACGTTTTTAATAAGGTAAAACGTTTTTTAATACAGTAAGCCTAGCCTAGTAGGCCTTTGGATTGGTGAACTTAATAAGCAAGCAAACATGACAGAGTGTACATTCCTATTAATATTATTATTTACATACTGTACCTGTACCCGTACCGGTACTGGTAGTGTTGAAATTGTTTCAGTTTAATATACAGTAACTCGTCTAACACTGACGATTACTGATAGGAAGTTGGACTACAGTACTAAATTGTAATTACAGCCTGCTGTTAAAGCGTGTAATGCATGGGATAAATAGGCTGTACAGAAGAATTTAGAATTAGAATTTGAAATTGTATACATTGTGATTACAGTAGGTGTAAAAGCTTTTACTGAATTGTCCGGTTATTTTTCCTTATTTTTCCCGTAAAGTACTCTGTAGTTGGTTTACCAGGCATAAAAAGGCCGTGTCCTTGCTGTACTGGTGTTTTAGCGGACATAAAAGCTATTTCTTCTGTATTTGTACTTTAGAGGACATAATCCGTAATTCCGTGACGTAAAAGCTCGATACTCTTGAAAACAGTGTCGCTACCATGACGACGGCTAGCAGCTGATATTGCCACGTCGACGTTTCTTTGTTTCTCTGTTCTCTCGTTGTTCATGTTGACCAATCAGAGCGTTTGTGATCTCTGTGTTGGAGGTATATACAGAAACTCAGTAGTTCAGTGTTATGTTTTTGTCCAGAGCCTAAGAACCGGCTTTGGCACCTCCGTGTTTTAGTTTTTAGTCTTACACTAGTAGGTTTAATTATAAAGGGCATATATCCTTTAACGCACCTACCTGACTCATGGAATCACTGCATACTGATGACTGATGTCTGCATACTGCAGTACTGCATACACTGCATACTGTGTAACATTGTGCATACCTTTATATTGTTATACTGCTATTTACCGTCAGTTCTTCATAATATGGTTGATGAATAATTATATTTGGAATAACGATAAACAACCCCGAAACCCAATGTTCTTGATATACCGAAGGTAAGAGAGAAGGGTTACAGATAAACGATTGTGACTTATGTTAAAGTGGTTTGAAGTGAATCTAATGTTATTTGATAGACCCTACATGAGCCAGTCTGTGTTCCTTTTATATGTGACTAAAATCAGTGAAGATCGGCAGATAAGTGTGCAGTATTGTGCAGCATTGTGTATGAGTGAGTCTGTTAAAGAAGCATTCCTAAAGAATGCGCCATATATGTGAATTATAATTAAGCCATATCGTTGTGAGTGGTTTAAGTCATAACTCTGTTTATATAGATAAAGCGCCACGTCCTAAAGGAACTGTTAATATTCCCGAAGGTGAATAATATTGTCAGAGATTATATAATACTGTCAGTCGAATAATACATTAGGCTTACATAGCAATAAAATTAAACCGTCGAACCCAATCTCCCGGGAATTTCCAGCGGGTGAATGGTCGCGCACGGATTGGTTTCGACTAGTGTAGTGAATCAAATACTTGTCAAAGACTAAAAACTGATTTAATATCTAGAAGACATCTTAATTTGGTGGGTTAAACTGCCAAAGGTCTGAAAGCGCGAACATTAAAGGATATAGCTTCTTTGTTGCAGTAAGCAATAAAGTTGAAAGTACCGGTCAACCGGTAAACCTGAACCGGTACATTCTGTAGGTCAGTAGGCCTAACTGTTCTAACCGGTACTTCCGTATAAGTACACTAGTATTATTCGATTTGATTGTTGTATACCGGTAGGCTGTTTAGGGGATTAGGGATTGATCACCCCTTATTCCTTTATATGGTTTACTTATCTCTGTCAAGTTTTATTTATTTGTAGGCCAGTATTGAACAGAAGGCGTGTAAACCTGATCAGATTGTACAGACAATTTGTAGGCTGAGCTGTTGTCTGATTGCTGTTAAGTCTGAACGGATTACAGTGTGTGTAGAGCACTTGTCCGATTAAGTACGATTAGGCAGTAGGGGCAGCGAACGCTGTAAGGTAATCCCCCAACTAAAGAATAAGTCGCACTACTGGGTTAGAGCGCATACTCCCTAATCATTTCGGAGTCTGCATGTCCTGTGGTTTATTTAGGCTTGAGAGTGGTCTGCCATCGTTTAGTCTGTACTTTGTTGTGTAAGTCTGTACGGGTAGCGTATAATTTTATTTAGATAATTTGTAGGCTGGATAGTTGTCTGGCTGTTATTAGGTCTGAACGGATTGCCGCGTGTGTAGATCATCTGTCCGATTAAGTACGATTAGGCAGTAGGGGCAGCGAACGCTGTAAGGTAATCCCCCAACTAAAGAATAAGTCGCACTACTGGGTTAGAGCGCATACTCCCTAATCATTTCGGAGTCTGCATATACCGTAGTTTGTTTAGGCTTGATAGTAGTCTGTCAGTGTTCGGTCTGTATTTTGTTTGAGTAGTTTGTACGCGTAGCGTAATATTTATTATTCAGAGTTTATGCGATTATCCGCAACATTCAAGTCCCCAAGTTTGTTCCTACAGTAATTGTGTTTGTTATACATACCGCTATAGTTAAATTAACCCCGGTACTACACGGGCTGCTCGGCGTAGGTCAAGACTGGTGATTTTGTGCATCGGTCACTCCAGCAGATGCCGTGGTTCTTTTAGCTGTTCAAGTATATTTAACTACTGATTATTTGTTATACAAGTACTTGTACCTAATTTAGGGTTTAGTGTACAATACTTTCCGAAGTAATTATTGTAGGCATTATATTTGTGTTGTAAAGTGGTTGATAGGCACATTCGATTAGCTCTATTAACTTCTAGGTAGGAACACTCCGTGATACATAACGTAGAACCTATAGCGATACGGCTATAGGTCGTCAGGCGGTGGTATTTTCCTATCTAGACAACGCAGTGTATTTACTACTACTTATTATTTCAAATACCGTAGTACCCTGTCCGCTGTGATAACCAGTTTTCTAACCCTTTGTTAGGCTGGTTTGTAGACTTCTTGTAAAATTACCCTAAAAATTCGTATTTTGTGTTTTTTGTAAATTTTTGTGTTTATTTAGAGATTGTAATCTCAACCCGAATTGTACGTAATTTGTAGTATAAGTAACTTAGGTAAATTAGTAATATTTGTTTTAGTGTCCTATAAGTAACACTTCACTGAAAGCGCACCGCTTTGTGTAGTGATTACTCCCCAGAAATAATAACATTTATTTCAAACATTGACAAAACCCATTAAAACGGGTATATATATATTATAAATCAAATCTAACGATTTATAAATAGTAGGCCTACCATACAACCATTAGGTCTCAATATCAGTTGGATTATTGCTTAAATAACGGTAATAAAGTAAGTTAAAGTAACCAAGTAACCCTAAAGTTCAGAAATTCAGTTATTTTAAAATAATTGATATACCGGTATTTATGATAGGCCTATTATCTTTATTTCTATAATCTAGGCTGAAATTATACCGGTACGTGTAATTAATTCTATTTCAGAATTATATATACTACAAACTGTAAGCTGTATACCGGTATTCCGATAGGCCTATTATATTTTTATATATATTTGTGCTAAAATTATACCGGTATTCTGAGATAAACCTAGTCTGTAATAATACTTATATAGTTATATATACTATAAGCATACCGGTATTCTAATATATTATATATATCACGCTACACTGAGTAGCAGTACCGGTAATTAATTACTAGGCTAGCAGTTAATACTGAGTTACTAGACTTGCTCAGACTGTAATACAGCAGTAGACATTCAACTGTACACAAACATGTCTGACGCAAAGCAGAACCTGTCAGACAGTCTACTAGATACAACGGAGAGTGAAGCGACATTAGAGAAACGGCCTGCTCAACCGCAGCCACTACAGACCTATGCGGTAAGAACTAGAGTAGGTTGGTACCTTACTGGACCTTCCGGTAGAACGCTCAGGGAAAGACTGCTTCAAGATCGCGTCTGCCAGATGAGTGAATGGGAAGATGATACTAGTGAGGGAGACGACCCAACTGAGGGAACACCACACTCCTCAGATAATGACAATCTTAGCTCCAATGTAGATCAATGGAGATATTGCCCCAAGAAGTTTAATCCAACGGACATCGCTTCCAGAGGAGCAACTCCTCAAGAACTGACAGATACTACAGACCGATTAGGTGAACCCGACTTCCTGAGTAAGGAGAATGAATGGCCTCCCCATCTTACTCCGACTGAGATTATACCAGCCAAGGGAGCGGAGAAAGTCGAACCTGAAACCCGGACGTGTGGATCGGAGTTATTTGAACCCGGGATAGATCTGTCGGTATTACATGTTGCCAGGGACGACGCCGTGGATCTGGGCCTCCCCACCGCGAGTGGATCCTTCATGAAGATCAGAGAGAGCGATTGGAGCTCTGGAACATCAGACGTCTCGCAGGGACTCTCACCTCTCCTGCAGAGAGCGACGGACCACTATAGCTCCTGGAATCGGCTTTGTGACGCCGTCATATACTTTGAGCGATGTTTCTATCGTCACTATTCCAGGACGAAGAGGAAACCTGGAATTGTATTCAGGATGCAGCGACTCAATCACCCAGTCGGTCGTTTGTGTTTATCGGAAGGGAATGGAGGACTCTCCGGAAACTGTGGAAGGCAAGATTCTCTTCCCACGACCACCTCCCTAATCCTTCAAACATCTAGGGACTCCATAACGTAACAACATATGGAGTGGGTGTGTGACTCTATTATTTTATATTATTTTATTATTTTTATATTTCTGTATGTATTACTATGTAATTTTATTATAATCGTTTTCTTTAATTTTATTCAGTAGAATGTTATTTTAGCGATTATTTAGTAGATTAGTGCAATATATATTCGCGTTTATTACTTAATTACATATATATTATATTTAATGAGACGGCAAGAAATAATTCTTTTTCTCTTTCCTTACTGTCCGTATTACATTACAAATACGTAACTACAGTAAGATGAAATGTCCGTACTTATTAAAGTACAATAAAGCCACTACTATATTCAAGTATTATTGGTAGGCAGAGTATTAGGAATGCAAAGTTCAGATCCTCGTGTCTCGGCTAAACCAAGCTCTGGGTAGACCTTGGAAACGACTTGCCTCTTCACACTGACATTGCTTCGTGCGATATTGCTCTCATACCGTATATTAAATAATACATATAGTAGCGTGATGTCCCTTTAACAGTAGCGTATAACGCAAAATAAATCTGTTAAACCCTTTGACCATCTGTAATTCTAGTCGATTAAGATATCGTGGCACCCACCGATATACTTGAAAGACAAATTATAGAATCAATGGTTAACGTCACCAGACAAGTTCTGGAATAAATCGGTGCCCATCTCAAATATTAATTATTTAATATTTGCAAATCTAATACGTCAAAATCTGTAAAATTCAGATCCTTTAACAATTCTAGTCGATTAAGATATCGTAGCATTTACCGATATTCTTAAAAAGACAATTGTCATAGAATTAAGGATCTTGTGTCCCTAGACATGTTCTAGAATCAAAATATGTCCATTTAATTATCAAATAATAAAATTTCAGGGAATAAATTTAAATTCATGTCTTTTAATGAATTTAATAAATTGCCATTTTACGCAATTTATAACATTCCCAAAATTCCATTAATTAATAGATCAAGGGAGCGGAGATTTATATTATTATGCGTATGCGTGTACGAAAGTCTCCCAAACATAGTCAATAGCCGATAAAATTCATAAAGTCATGTATAAAACCGAACATTGACTATTAAAGAATACTATTAAATAACATCCCAGATCTGTATGCATTGGAACTACCCTAATTCTACCGCTAGCTTTGCATAATGTCACCATAGCAACAACCACGCTAGAATTAGAATTGAGTTAACGAAAAATAGAAAGCCTGTCCCATTGAATAGCATAGGGAATAAATAGCGCACTACTAGTATCCAAGGATACATAATAATACAGTGACATTCTGGAAGGCATTGACTAACGGACAAATGGCCCGAATGTGTGTAATTTGTGACAAGTTGTGTGTGTGGTATTTGTGAGTTTATAGGTGAATGTTACTGCTAAGGTGTGTTTACAGTAGCTAGTCGCAATCGTAAAAGTAACCTAACTCTCCAAGGAAAACCTGAAGTACATCTAAGTCTTTGGGACGGACAGTCGAGTGACTTGTGTCGGTTGTCGTTGTCGTTGTGCGGCTACGTCGTTGGCGAAAGTACAGCGGCGACGACACATCGGCGCTGAGGATCTCGTACTGTCCGGGGGTTAATTGGAGTAGGCAGCGACGCTTGCTAGCCTGAATATAAACTCCTTATAATGTGGATAAACTCATATATAGCAGACATGATGGAGTTGATAGCAGATGTTCTTGGTATCGGGGAGCGATATACTCTACTTTTGCAAGCGTTTGTTGATAGCTTAATACGCGGCGACGTTAGTCCAACTGCTGCGGAGGACGATGGTCGTTATATCGAACCGCCAATGTCCCAAGAGCAGCTCGCGCGCGAGTTGGACTATAGAAAATTCGCTGCTCGATATACGCAGCGTAATGGTACGTATATGGTCTTCTTAACCACTGGTCATCCTATCGATTTACACAATACTGACTATGTCGACTATATATCCTGCCCAGCGGAGTCGGAACCATAAACTGAAATCCGAATGCGAAAATTCTATTCGAAATCGACTCGAAAGAAAAGGCACTAAAGAAACAAATAAACGCGGTAACTCCAACGTATATTTGGAATTCTTGATAGAATCATTGTAACTACAAATAAATATCATCCGCGTTTCCCCTACCAGACGTGCGTCTTGGGTATTATTACGGTAAATGCCCTAGACCCAGCCAATAAACGGAAAGACATAAACATCCACGGAAACGTTGTGTTAAATACAGTTGTGTTCGTTATATTTACTGGAGTTTCGAGCGAAACTTGTTTGACGTATCACCTATGCTCACTCGGCTCTAACGATCCTAGAGTAAACCTACGATCAGAGTCCCGGAATACTCGGTCAAACCTCCTCATTCCTTAGTTGGACCTCAGACCTGCGATCCTGGTGGTGTCGCGGATCCTCGCGGACGGTATTCACTGTTCAAAGATCTAGTGCTACCCTAACAATTAATCGGTAACACTCCGACAGTGATTTCTAGCTAGCCGCCCATCTTACCTAGCCGGATTGTGACGCGGACACCTAATATCACTATCCAACCGTATGGTCGTCCCCGTTTAACGCGATACAACCCCTCATCAAGGTGAAGGAGAGCTTTGTACGAAACGAGTTAAACGCTATTCTATAAAGATCAAAAGAGAAACCTGCGTTTGTTCAGATAAACGTAAGTTATAACAGTAAGTCCAGTCGATAAACGAATTGGCCTTATCTCAATTCGATTGGGAAATCCAGAATCTCTAAGAAGTTATCGAACTTGGACGATCCTATTCTCTGCGAGAGTTTTTGGATGAACGTATCCAGCTACGAGCGGAGGAAAATCAGCTCGAGGAGAAGCATATCGAAACGGCAGATACCTCGACCATAAACCTACACCTTCTGATGCAATCATATTGCACCCTTCACCCAGGAGTTATGGCCCTCCTAGTAAAGTGGCTCCCCCCAAAGAGAAAAAGACTCTTGCTAGCCTCAAAAAACTGCGTAAACGCCGTCTGCGTAAGAAAGACTAACTGTTTAGAGTATCTTTATGTTTTAGAAACTGTGATTTTTATATTTTATAGACTGAAAATCCCATTTTCTGGGAGCGGTGTAAAAGCTTTTACTGAATTGTCCGGTTATTTTTCCTTATTTTTCCCGTAAAGTACTCTGTAGTTGGTTTACCAGGCATAAAAAGGCCGTGTCCTTGCTGTACTGGTGTTTTAGCGGACATAAAAGCTATTTCTTCTGTATTTGTACTTTAGAGGACATAATCCGTAATTCCGTGACGTAAAAGCTCGATACTCTTGAAAACAGTGTCGCTACCATGACGACGGCTAGCAGCTGATATTGCCACGTCGACGTTTCTTTGTTTCTCTGTTCTCTCGTTGTTCATGTTGACCAATCAGAGCGTTTGTGATCTCTGTGTTGGAGGTATATACAGAAACTCAGTAGTTCAGTGTTATGTTTTTGTCCAGAGCCTAAGAACCGGCTTTGGCACCTCCGTGTTTTAGTTTTTAGTCTTACACTAGTAGGTTTAATTATAAAGGGCATATATCCTTTAACGCACCTACCTGACTCATGGAATCACTGCATACTGATGACTGATGTCTGCATACTGCAGTACTGCATACACTGCATACTGTGTAACATTGTGCATACCTTTATATTGTTATACTGCTATTTACCGTCAGTTCTTCATAATATGGTTGATGAATAATTATATTTGGAATAACGATAAACAACCCCGAAACCCAATGTTCTTGATATACCGAAGGTAAGAGAGAAGGGTTACAGATAAACGATTGTGACTTATGTTAAAGTGGTTTGAAGTGAATCTAATGTTATTTGATAGACCCTACATGAGCCAGTCTGTGTTCCTTTTATATGTGACTAAAATCAGTGAAGATCGGCAGATAAGTGTGCAGTATTGTGCAGCATTGTGTATGAGTGAGTCTGTTAAAGAAGCATTCCTAAAGAATGCGCCATATATGTGAATTATAATTAAGCCATATCGTTGTGAGTGGTTTAAGTCATAACTCTGTTTATATAGATAAAGCGCCACGTCCTAAAGGAACTGTTAATATTCCCGAAGGTGAATAATATTGTCAGAGATTATATAATACTGTCAGTCGAATAATACATTAGGCTTACATAGCAATAAAATTAAACCGTCGAACCCAATCTCCCGGGAATTTCCAGCGGGTGAATGGTCGCGCACGGATTGGTTTCGACTAGTGTAGTGAATCAAATACTTGTCATAGACTAAAAACTGATTTAATATCTAGAAGACATCTTAATTTGGTGGGTTAAACTGCCAAAGGTCTGAAAGCGCGAACAGTAGGCCTTATACAGGCTACACTACAATACAGTAGCTACGGTACTGTGGCGAAAACTAGGCCTAGGCGTCGTAGTTTTAAGAGTCCTTCGATGTAGTAACACCAGCTGTTACCGAAGGGAATGCAACGATGTGACGGCTACCAATGTAGAGGTAGTTAAGATATTTCTTTAACGTATTCGACTGCTCGTGAGGGGATACGGACCATTCCGGACCCAGACAATTCTAAGGAGCGTGTTCGCGCTTTTAGACCTTTGGCAGTTTAACCCGCCAAATTAGGATGTCTTCTAGATAATAAATCACTTTTAGCCTCTGACAAGTATTTGATTCACTACACTAGTCGAAACCAATCGGTGCGCGATCATTCACCCGCTGGATATACCCGGGAGATTGGGTTCGACGGCTTAATCGTATTGCTATGTAAGCCTAATGTATTATTCGACTGACAGTATTATATAATCTCTGACAATATTATTCACTTTCGGGGAATATTAACAGTTCCTTTAGGACGTGGCGCTCTATCTATATAAACAGAGTTATGACTTAAACTACTCACAACGATATGGCTTAGTTACAATTCACATATATGGCGCATTCTTTAGGAAATGCTTCGTTATCAGTCTCACTCATACACAATGCTGCACAATACTGCACACTGATCTGCCGATCTTCACTGATTTTAGTCACATATAAAAGGAACACGGACCGAATCATGTAGGGTCTATCAAATAACATTAGATTCACTTCAAACCACTTTAACATAAGTCACAATCGTTATATGTAACCTTTCTCTCTTACCTTCGGTATATCAAGAATATTGGGTTTTCGGGGTTATTTATCGTTATTCCAAATATAATAATTCATCAACCATATTATGAAGAACTGACAGTAAATAGCAGTATAACAATATAAAAGTATGCACAGGTTGTTTGATTAGGTATGGTATATTATGTTTAGATAACGGATATATGTCCTTATAATTAAGCCTACTAGTGTAAGACTAAAAACTGAAAACACGGAGGTGCCAAAAGCCGGTTCTTAGGCTCTGGGCAAAACATAACACTGAACTACTGAGCCTCTGTATACACCTCCAACACAGAGACAACAAACGCTCTGATTGGTCAACCGAACAACGAGAGAACAAAGAAACAAAGAAACGTCGATGTGGCAATATCAGCTGTTAGCCATCGTCATGGTAGCGACACTGTTTTCAAGAGTATCTAGCTTATCGCGTCACGAGATTGTGGATTATGTCCTCTAAAGTACAAATACAGTACAAATACATAAGAAATGACTTTTATGTCCTCTAAAACACCAGTACAGCAAGGACACGGCCTTTTTATGCCTGGCAAACCAACTACAGAGTACTTTAAGGGAAAATAACCGGTTAATGACGCAAAAGCTTTTACACCGCTCCCAGAAAATGGGATTTAAGTCTATAAAATATA
Source organism: Nemertoderma westbladi (assembly GCA_032718475.1). Classification (NCBI taxonomy): domain Eukaryota; kingdom Metazoa; phylum Xenacoelomorpha; order Nemertodermatida; family Nemertodermatidae; genus Nemertoderma; species Nemertoderma westbladi. The sequence continues at coordinate 54,071 of JAUCBJ010008809.1, forward strand.
ACAAATCACAGTTTCTAAAATATAAAAATACTCTAAAAAATCGTAAAAATACGACAACGACAACCGGCACAAGTCACTCGACTGTCCGTCCCAAAGGCTTAGATACACCTCAGGTTCTTACTGGAGAGTTAGGGTTACTTTCACAATTGCGACTCGCTACTGTAAACACACCTTAGTAGTAACATTCGCCTATAAACTCACAAATACCACACACACAACTTGTCACAAATTACCCACACTCGGGCCATTTGTCCGTTAGTCAATGCCTTCCAGAATGTCACTGTATTATTATGTATCCTTGGATACTAGCAGTGCGCTATTTATTCCCTATGCTATTCAATGGGACAAGCTTTCTATTGTTCTTTTAACTCAATTCTAATTCTAGCGTGGTTGTTGCTATGGTGACATTATGCAAAGCTAGCGGTAGAATTAGGGTAATTCCAATGCATACAGATCTGGGATGTTATTTAATAGTAATTCTTTAATGGTCAATGTCCTGTTTTATACATGACTTTATGAATTTTATCGGCTATTGACTATGTTTGGGAGACTTTCGCACACTCATACGCATAATAAGATAAATCTCCGCTCCCTTGATCTATTAATTAATGGAATTTTGGGAATGTTATAAATTGCGTAAAAATGGCAATTTATTAAATTCATTAAAAGGCATGAATTTAAATTTATTCCCTGAAATTTTATTATTTGATAATTAAATTGACATATTTTGATTCTAGAACATGTCTGGGGACACAAGATCCTTAATTCTATGAAAATTGTCCTTTTAAGAATATCGGTAAATGCTACGATATCTTAATTGACTAGAATTGTTGAAGGATCTGAATTTTACAGATTTTGATTTATTGGATTTGCAAATATTAAATAATTAATATTTGAGATGGGCACCGATTTATTCCAGAACTTGTCTGGGGATGTTAACCACTGATTCTAGAATTTGTCTTTCAAGTATATCGGTGGGTGCCGCGATATCTTAATCGACTAGAATTACAGATGGTCAAAGGGTTTAACAGATTTATTTTGCGTTATACGCTACTGTTAAAGGGACATCACGCTACTATATGTATTATTTAATATACGGTATGAGAGCAATATCGCACGAAGCAATGTCAGTGTGAAGAGGCAAGTCGTTTCCAAGGTCTACCCAGAGCTTGGTTTAGCCGAGACACGAGGATCTGAACTTTGCATTCCTAATACTCTGCCTACCAATAATACTTGAATATAGTAGTGGCTTTATTGTACTTTAATAAGTACGAAGATTTCATCTTACTGTAGTCACGTATTGATAATGTAATACGGGCAGTAAGGAAAGAGAAAAAGAATTATTTCTCGCCGTCGCACTAAATATATAATATACGTAATTAAATAATAAACGCGAATATATATTGCACTAATCTACTAAATAATCTCTAAAATACCATACTACTAAATAAAATTAAATAAAACGATTAAAATAAAATTACATAATAATACATACATAAATATAAAAATAAAACAAATACAAAATAATAGAGTCACACACCCACTCCATATGTTGTTACGTTATGGAGTCCCTAGATGTTTGAAGGATTAGGGAGGTGGTCGTGGGAAGAGAATCTTGCCTTCCACAGTTTCCGGAGAGTCCTCCATTCCCTTCCGGTAAACACAAACGACCGACTGGGTGATTGAGTCGCTGCATCCTGAATACAATTCCAGGTTTCCTCTTCGTCCTGGAATAGTGACGATAGAAACATCGCTCTAGGTACACGATGGCCTTACAAAGCCGATTCCAGGAGCTATAGTGGTCCGTCGCTCCCTGCAGGAGAGGTGAGAGTCCCTGCGAGACGTCTGATGTTCCAGAGCTCCAATCGCTCTCTCTGATCTTCATGAAGGATCCACTCGCGGTGGGGAGGTCCAGATCCACGGCGTCGTCCCTGGCAATATGTAATACCGACAGATCTATCCCGGGTTCAAATAACTCCGCTCCACCCGTCCGGGTTTTAGGTTTAACTTTCTCCGCTCCCTTGGCTGGTCTAATCTCAGTCGGAGTAAGATGGGGAGGCCATTCATCCTCCTTACTCAGGAAGTCGGGTTCACCTAACCGGTCTGTAGTATCTGTCAGTTCTTGAGGAGTTGCTCCTCTGGAAGCGATGTCAGTTGGATTAAACTTCTTGGGGCAATATCTCCATTGATCTACATTGGAGCTAATATCGTCATTATCTGAGGAGTATGGTGTTCCCTCAGTTGGGTCGTCTCCCTCACTAGTATCATCTTCCCATTCACTCACCTGGCGGACGCGATCTTGAAGCAGTCTTTCTCTGAGCGTTCTTCGGGAAGGTCCAGTAAGGTACCAACCTACTCTAGTTCTTACCGCATAGGTCTGAAGTGGTTGCGGTTGAGCAGGTCGTTTCTCCAATGTCTCCAGCGCCTCATGCGCGTTTTGACCGATTAATATTTGTACTCCAGGATAATCGGTGTCGAATCTAGGGATGTTAAGTTGTTGGGCATGATCATCTTCGTCCCAATTATAAGGTTCCACTTGGGTGGTAGCGAAGTTCTTTATTGCCACCATTTTGACTGACCTTATACTGTATTCTCCTAGTTTATCCTGTGGAGTGGACAACTCACCTATATAATAGTCGGCAGCTACAGTAGAATTCCAAACCTGCATGATCCCTGACATGTTTAGCTTGGTTCGGAACTTGGGTTGTCCAGCAAAGATGACTTCGGCTAGTTCTTTATCGATGAATGTTCCTGTGCTACCGGAGTCCAGGAGGGCGTTCACTATATAGCTCTTCTGAGGTCCGTGGACCCGTAACTGGACTACAGGAAATTCTCGGATTCCTATATTGGAAGTTGGCGCTTTCCAAGATGGTTGTTGATCAGAAGTAGTTAAGGTAAGGTCGCTGTCTGTGTCTTTCTCATGCACGAGTGCTCGATACACTGCGGTGGTGTTTATTAGGTAACAGGATTCGTTTTGGTCGGAGAACTCGTCCGTATAGAATCCTTCCATCTCAGATTGATCAGTGTCGTTCACATCACTGAATTGGACATGTAGTTCGGAATCACTTACCTGATTCGGACTATTTCGCTCGAATTCAGCGTGCAACAAGATATGATGTTTCGCACCACACTTTGCACACCTTATGTCAGAGTAACAGGTTCGCCGTTGGTGTCCTTGTCTGAGGCAATTATAACACAACCGCTTGTCCCACATGACTTCACGTCTCTCAGTTAATGATTTCTTTAGAAATTCATCACACATATTCAAGCGATGGGTCCCATCACATAGCGCACATTTTGGTTTGATGTTACTCACCTTAATCTGAGTCACATTGTGTACACTTGCCTTTTCTTCGGGCTTTCTCACCTGAATTCTCTTGGGAGACGTAGGAGGAGTTTTTCTTACCTGTTCTCTCCTGTCATTTGTTCGAGACTTGAATTTACTTACCTGATCTTTAGGCATTTTATTTACGTAATAAGATCTATCAGTGTCTTTCCCGCTATCTTCTCCTTGAGAAGTCTGGCTTTCACCGTCGTCTGTATAACACACTGGTGTTACCTTTCTCCTAGAGACGGGTTTTTCACTTACCTTGTTTTCCGGTGTCTTCTCTCTGGACAGTTTCAGGAGCTGTAATTTCACTTCTCCATCTAGGAATGACATGAGATCAGCCATGGTAGGGTCTCGTTGTTGTTGTTCCATCATATATAACACTTTCTTATCCCAGCGTGTACCTACTCCACCTTTCGGTAAAGTAGAAGCCACTGCTCTAATAACCATAGTGTTCTGATACTCATGAGACTTACCTAGCCAATCTAATTGTCTGCAGATCTCCTGGATCTCATCGGAAAACTCGATAATCCCGCTGCTAATAAACTTTCGGGGCGCTATCAACTTTGCATACAAATACCCAGCGATGTTATTCCTATTACCATACCTTATGTTTAGTGTATCCCAAACTTGTCTTAATCCGTCTGGATGTCCAATAAACTTTAACGCCATTAACTTGGGAGATCCTTCCAAGCACTCGATGAGGAATCTAAGTTTCTCTCCATTAGATAGCACAGAGTTCTGTATGTTATCTTTGTAATATTCATTAAAAGGTAACCATTTCATCTCATCTCCATTGAACTTGACGATCTCTCCCACCTTTACCGCTTGCCGGGCTTCGGTTCTAGCCATTTGATGCGTAAAACTTTCTTGGGCCATCGTGTTATTTAATATTGAGTTATCGGTATATAAATTTCTCGGATTATGATCCGGTCTATAGGGAATATCATTATCAACAGGTCTATAATTACCCTTAATAGGGTTCACTATAGGAGTTTCTACTTCGCTAGCAGTATAGATGCGTGTAGGCTCCACACCTTGCGCATGAGATACTTCAGACCTAACAGGTTGACACATTGTTACAAGGGGTGGTGGTATACCCTTTTGTAAATTTACTAATTTATCGCGTTCTAGCGCGATATTTTGCTGCACTTCCTGCAACTCTAACCTACTTTCCTTTACGGTTCCCTTTAACTGTTGAACAGTCCCTTCTAACTCTCGGACCTGTTGGGAGGAGCGCCTTTGATTCTCCTCCATCTTTCCGAGGAGAATGTCCATCCCCCGCCGTCTCTCGTCTACCCAATCAACCGCCGAAACGGGATCCGCCAACGTTGTAGCGGGCGGACGAGGGACAACGGGCGACAAATCATGAATATTTCGCTCGGAGTCCAGAGCATGAACTGTCTCATGGGCTGTTCTGCTGGGCACAGTTAGCTTAGTGCTGTGCAAAGGGAATTGAGAGGTAGGTTCAGGGAGTACAGGTGTCTCTACGACCGAAAGTGTGACTTCGGGAACAGGCCTAACTATTTCAGGCTCATCTACTATAGTAGGGAGTCTCTCTATTGTAATTATTTGGTCTGTGGGTTCTGTACTCGCTAAGTTGGTGTTATTTAGTTGCCTTCTAACAGCTGGAGGCAAATCAGGCAATTTCTGATGGTGGAATGTTCTTTTACGTCTGCTTAGGCGAGATCGATTTCCTCCGGCTTCAGTGTCGGTGGTATCGCCTTCCTCAGATGATGTATAACCCTGTCTTTTGGGAGTAGATCGATTCATCATCTGCATATTACTAGCTGTTAACTGTTTACTGAAGTCGTCTTGCTTCTCTTGAAGATTTTCCAACTCCAGTTGGGCGATCTCTTCAGCCGCTCTCCGTTCTGCTTCCGCCACCGCTGCCGCTTTTGCCTCTGCCGCTGCCGCTGCTGCCGCTTCCAAGGTCGCTTTTCTTTCTGCCTCTGCCACTGCTGCTATCTTTCTGTCTTCTATACGTTTTTTCTTTACCTTTTCTTCTTGGTCTCTAGCGATGCGGAGTTGTTCATCGAATTTAGCTTGGTTCGCCGCTAACCTATCCACATCAATTGCATCCAACACACGCTGGGCTCCTTCACTATTAGGGCTAAGTCCCGCTAGCCTTCTCCTCAACTCTTCATCTCCCAAAAAACGCTGATAGTCTGACAGATAGATGTCAATGGCATCCCTCTTATGCGGTTTCTCTGCCGTCGCTTCACTTTCCACTTGGGAAAAAGTAGCGTCCGTTGATTCTCCATGGGTTGAGCGCTCCTCCAGCTGAGCTTTCCACTGAGCTGTTCCTTGAACCTGGCGACTCACCCGTTGAAACCAAGTCTTTACGGCAACTTGCAACGACGTGTCTTGTCTTCTTTTAGAAGCCTCTTCAAAGGCTGATAATATTAGCCTGATTCGCAGAATTCTTTCTCTAACTTGATAAAGCAGTTGTCCCTGCTCTTGAGGTCCTTTGGGTTGTTGAAACAGTTGTTTTTCTACTCGCTCCATAGAGCTGAAGAATCCCTGTGCGTATCCGGCTGCGGACCTCTTCCACACAGCTGGATCGATGGTTTCCTTGGCTACTCCCATCCGGTGTATGTCTTCCCAGGCAGCTTCTGATAAATCAAATGGGAGTCCGGGTCCGGGGAAGTTCCATTGTGACTCGACCATAGACTTCAGCTCTTCCCTTGTGTATCCCTCATAGCTATCTTTAGTGGCTCGCTTACTTCTCGCCCAATCGATCTGGTGTTCTTCCACCGCGATCAATAACCTAGTGAGTACGGCTGCAGGAAGGATGAGAAGGGGATCTGAATAAGCCGCATCCGTCATCCTTGCTCCGCGTTCGGGTGTCAGTTCTACTGTATCTTCACTACTGGAGCTGTCGGGCCGCTGAGAAATAAGTTCTTGGCTCGCGGGTGGTTGCTGTTCCGCTGCTTCTTGGTCCCGCTTGACCTGAGCTCGAGTGCCTATGATAGACCTACGATGTTGGACCAGCCTAGGTTCTGTTATTACTACTGGAGGGATGACCTTCCTCACAGTGGGAGGTGAACTGAACTTAGGACTAGACGGTTCTACACCTCTATCTGAGTCGCAGATAGTTACATCTAATAAACTGTCTGACAGGTTCTGCTTAGTATCAGACATGTTTGTTTACACAGTTGAATGTCTACTGCTATATTACAGTCTAAGCAAGTCTAGTAATTCAGTGTTAACTGCTAGCCTAGTAATTAATTACCGATACTGCTACTCAGTGTAGCGTGATATATATAATATATTAGAAAACCGGTATGCTTATTGTATATATAAGTATTATTACAGACTAGGTTTTTCACAGAAACCGGTATATAATTTTAGCACAAATATATATAAATATATAATAGGCCTATCGGGAATACCGGTATACAGCTTACAGTTTGTAGTATATATAATTCTGGACTAGAATTAATTACAAGTACCGGTATAATTTCAGCCTAAATTTATAGAAATAAAGATAATAGGCCTATCGTAAATACCGGTATGCAGTTTACACTTATAGTGTATATATATAAGTATAATTACAAACTAGAATTAATTACAGAATACCGGTATGATTTCAACCTAAAATTTATAGAAATAAATATAATAATAAGCCTATTGTAAATACCGGTATATCAATTATTTTAAATAACTGAATTTCTGAATTTTAAGGGTTACTTGGTTACCTTAACTTACTTTATTGCCGTTATTTAAGCAGTAGTCCAACTGATATTGAGACCTAATTGTTGTATGGCAGGCCTACTATTTATAAATCGTTTGAGTTGATTTATAATATATATATACCCGTTTAATGGGTTTTGTCAATGTTGAAATAAATGTTATTATTTCTGGGGAGTAACCACTACACAAAGCGGTGCGCTTTCAGTGAAGTGTTACTTATAGGACACTAAAACAAATAATGCTAATTTACCTAAGTTACTTAATACTACAAATTACGTACAATTCGGGTGAGATTACAATCTCTAAATAAACACAAAAATTTACAAAAACACAAATATGAAATTTTAGGGTAATTTTACAAGAAGTCTACAAACCAGCCTAACAAAGGGTTAGAAATCTGGTTATTACAACGGACAGGGTACTACGGTATTTGAAAATAATAAGTAGTAGTAAATACACTGCGTTGTCCAGATAGGAAAATACCACCGCCTGACGACCTATAGCCGTATCGATATAGGTACTACGTTATGTATCACGGAGTGTCCCTACCTAGAAGTTAATAGAGCTAATCGAACGTGCCTATCAACCACTTTACAACACAAATATAATGCCTACACTAATTACTTTCGGAAAGCACTGTACACTAAACCCTAAATTAGGTACGAGTACTTGTACAACATATAATCAGTAGTTAAATATACTTGAACAGTTAAAAGAACCACGGCATCTGCTGGAGTGACCGGTGCACAAAATCACCAGTCTTTACCTACGCCAAGCAGCCCGTGTAGTACCGGGGTTAATTTAACTATAGTGGTATGTATAACAAACACAATTACTGTAGGAACAAACTTGGGGAATGAATGTTGCGAATAATCGCATAAACTCTGAATAATAAATATTACGCTACGCGTACAAACTACTCAAATAAAATGCAGACCAAATACTGACAGACTACTATCAAGCCTAAACAAACTACGGTATATGTAGACTCCGAAATGATTAGGTAGTATGCGTTCTAACCCAGTAGTACGACTTATTCTTTAGATGGGGGTTTACCTTACAGCTTTGGCTGCCCCTACTTCCTAACCGTTCTTTATCGGACAGAGGCTCTACACACACTGCAATCCTTCAGACCTAATAACAGCCAGACAACTATCCAGCCTACAAATTGTCTGTACAATCTGATCAGGCTTACACGCCTTCTGTTCAATACTGGCCTACAAACAAATAAAACTTGACAGAAATAAGTAAAAATCTCAATAAAAAACCAGGGCTGCAGTCCCTGATTAATTATTAAGGCCTACCGGTATATAATTATCAAAATCGAATAATACTGCTGTACCTGTACTGCTGTAGGTACCGGTCCGGGTGGTTAGGTAGTCAGGCCTACTGGGTACCGGTTGCCGGTACTTCAGCTTTATTGCCTACTGCAATACAGAAGCTATATCCGTTATTGTTCTTACCAGAACAATATTAAACTGTATTTAATGCCTACACTGCAATACAGACTAAATATCCGTTATTGTTCGCGCTTTTAGACCTTTGGCAGTTTAACCCGCCAAATTAGGATGTCTTCTAGATAATAAATCACTTTTAGCCTCTGACAAGTATTTGATTCACTACACTAGTCGAAACCAATCGGTGCGCGATCATTCACCCGCTGGATATACCCGGGAGATTGGGTTCGACGGCTTAATCGTATTGCTATGTAAGCCTAATGTATTATTCGACTGACAGTATTATATAATCTCTGACAATATTATTCACTTTCGGGGAATATTAACAGTTCCTTTAGGACGTGGCGCTCTATCTATATAAACAGAGTTATGACTTAAACTACTCACAACGATATGGCTTAGTTACAATTCACATATATGGCGCATTCTTTAGGAAATGCTTCGTTATCAGTCTCACTCATACACAATGCTGCACAATACTGCACACTGATCTGCCGATCTTCACTGATTTTAGTCACATATAAAAGGAACACGGACCGAATCATGTAGGGTCTATCAAATAACATTAGATTCACTTCAAACCACTTTAACATAAGTCACAATCGTTATATGTAACCTTTCTCTCTTACCTTCGGTATATCAAGAATATTGGGTTTTCGGGGTTATTTATCGTTATTCCAAATATAATAATTCATCAACCATATTATGAAGAACTGACAGTAAATAGCAGTATAACAATATAAAAGTATGCACAGGTTGTTTGATTAGGTATGGTATGTTATGTTTAGATAACGGATATATGTCCTTATAATTAAGCCTACTAGTGTAAGACTAAAAACTGAAAACACGGAGGTGCCAAAAGCCGGTTCTTAGGCTCTGGGCAAAACATAACACTGAACTACTGAGCCTCTGTATACACCTCCAACACAGAGACAACAAACGCTCTGATTGGTCAACCGAACAACGAGAGAACAAAGAAACAAAGAAACGTCGACGTGGCAATATCAGCTGTTAGCCATCGTCATGGTAGCGACACTGTTTTCAAGAGTATCTAGCTTATCGCGTCACGAGATTGTGGATTATGTCCTCTAAAGTACAAATACAGTACAAATACATAAGAAATGACTTTTATGTCCTCTAAAACACCAGTACAGCAAGGACACGGCCTTTTTATGCCTGGCAAACCAACTACAGAGTACTTTAAGGGAAAATAACCGGTTAATGACGCAAAAGCTTTTACAGAGCGGGGAGCCCCTAAAGGGACATTTAATAAAAACTATTTTTCCCTTTTTCCCTCTAATTATATACCGGTAGTGCGCTCGAGATAATTATCTCGTGCACTCTAGATAAGGATCTAGCGCCCTATGTAAAATTCCAATGAATTTTAGACAAATTCAGTCGTGACACTCAAATTGTAACAATCGCTGCCTCCCCATGATGCATGACCACGCACCCCCCCCCCCCCCCCCCCCCCTGCCCTCCCCCCTACCTTATTTTAATATACCACATGAACAAACAACGGTGGGCGGTAGCGGTAGGTCAATAGCCAATATCTGAATACAGCACAGCAGAGCAGCTCACAGGGCAGCAGGGTGGCAGGTGGCCTGGCCGGCCTACTCCTGTATTCTGTCTGTATCTACTGCAGTACAGCAGTACTGATCTATCTATTATCAGTACGGTATGTATTACTGTATTACAGGTACCGAGTAGCTAGCAAGTAGTGAAGTACAGAAGTAGGCATACTGGCATAGGCCTATTACTGTATTACAGTATGAGTTACGGTAATTATGTACCGATACAGCGATAGGCGTATCGGTGCGTTAATAAATAGTAGGCCTACAGTAGTAGTAGGCCTACCGGCAGACCGGTATAATAAAATACTAAAATAAGAAAGCATTACAGTCGGCGTACATGTAAAACTTTTCAATCTGTCAATAGGGACTACAGCACTATTCTGCTATTCATTCTGTCATTAAATTCACAAATTACTGTACATCGATTTACTTGTGTGCGCGTTTTTTCGGTCGATGCGCGGTATTTTGTCAAATATAGCGCGGCTGAAAAATTGTGCGCGGTTCAGTGGTTGTTTGCAGACTGGCCTACCTACTACCTTCAGACTGTCAGACCTCTGGACCTTGCTACAGTGCTACCTATGACTGTATGACAGACCTCGCTACATCAGTACCTGCCTGCTGCTTGCCTTCCCTTCTTTGTTGCTTACATTGTTTCAGCAGTAGCCTAAGTGCTAAGTTCTGAAGTTATTGATAGTGCTACCAGCTGACCAGAAAGCCAGAGTCAGAGATACAATGTCTAGTGAATTGCGACCATCGTTTCTACCTAAAATTACCAACAGTTTATGGTTCAACATGGACCAGCCAGTGGACAACGATTTCGACCTCAAACAAGAGGAGGATGAGTACCGTAAATGGTTGGATAGTATTCGGAACAAAGACCGCAACCTCGCTCCAATAGGGAAAACATCCCCGGATGCATTGGAAGAAGAAGATGACGGATTCGATATGGACGAGGATACCTCGGATGAAGGAAGCGAGGAAGACGCCGATGATATAAACCCTCCGTTCGATAGTCCAGGAGTTGGAGGGGATATGGATCTAGATGAGGGTCCAGATGTGCTAGCCGTGTCGCCAACTTTCGATTACATCAACTGACGCAGTAACAGACTAACATCTCTATTGTTTGTCTAGGTCTAGGCAGCCACAACGCCAGGCATATTGTATTTTTTCTAACAGTCTATGCCTACAGTTTAAATTTTGAGTCAGACAGGTAGACAAGACCAGTTGACATTGGAGGTTGAGCTGTTAAGGGAGTTGGCTGGTTCATTACAGTATTATTAATTTGGCTCTCGTTCGCTCTACTCAATGTGGTGATTCAACCTGCTACCGAACCATGCGACAGCACAATACAACAATCTCAGACAGTCAGAAGCCGACAGGTACAAATTTGAACTCGTCCTTCGATCTACTATACTGCTATACTATACTTGCTTAACCCTGCTAGAGCAAAGTTTGGACAGGGGCCAGAGACAGGATTTTCTACTTACTAATATTAATGATAACACAAACATTATTGACCTATATTTTTCAACTCCTCGTCGTCTGGTGCCTGGAAAATTAAAAAAAAAATTTAAAAAATGTGAATCAAATCAAGTTCTGAATTGAGGTGAAAATAGCACTCTATGGTGAAAACCAAATTCACCAAAATGAATTTCCTACTATCAAATTACGTAGGCCTAAATAGATTGCAGAAATATTTAGGAAATTAATCTGTTGTTCTCTCAATCTGGGTATACTCGTTTTAAGAAAGTTGAATATTTGTAAATAATGAAAGTTGTTGCAAGTCATAACTAAGTCATTTCATCATTGCGCATTCTAATTTTGCAAATAACTGAAAGGGTAGGTAAGAAGTGAACTTAGTTTCAGAAACTTTGAGATAACGTGATATTCACTATGAAGTCGTTTAGTTATTCATAAAAAATATATTTCTCAATATTGATAATATTTAATATTACTCCGCTTGTCATTGAACGACAATTTATTGTAATAATTTAATATGTAATAAATAATAATATTAATCTGAGATACAGGCCAGCATATTTATGGTTAAATGATAAGTTTAGTATCCGAATTTAATATATGATATAATTGATTGATATTATGTTTGATAATAGTCTGAAGCACTCTGCTTACTTCAACATGTGACTCGGATCGGCTCTATCACCCTACAGGTGCAACTTTTTATAAGATAAACAAACATACAGTCTTATTACCGGTACTCGGGCTATTTAATGAGGGGGATGTTTTCGGTTTTGTAGGTAGGCCTACTGACTGGTAGACTCAGATATTGGTTTGTTTTATAGGTTAGGGTTTATTTGTCAAGCCCAACCCCCCAATTAAAGCAGTAAATAAACCTAACCTTTAAGTCATGAGGCTCTAATCTAGAAATAATGTGGAATTTCGGTTGCCATTGGCCCAAAATGAAAGTATATAATGTCCAAAATTCCAATATATGCCGGTATTGCTTGCGATGCACTCAATTTAATAAAAAAAATTACTTTGTGCTGTTAAGTATATTTAGTTTTCTGTAAGATAGTTTGTAGTACCATTACACACACATATAGATATAAAGTACCGGATTAAATCATTGTTTGATAGTGGGTTAATTTTGGGATTTGTGTTTAATTCATATTAAATTGAATCAGGCATGGCCAACTACATTGAATACACTAAATAATAAATATCTCTAATTCACGGTGACTGATTATAAGAATAGGACTAGCGGTAGTTATCATAGTATTAATTGATTTAATGATTTAATTTTAAATAGGTAGGCCTACCGGTAGTAGTCATGAAACAAATGTTCATTTATTGTAAATTATCTGGTCTCACCTGCATGTCAGCCCGACATCGGCTCAGTCAGTACCTTATGAGTTTTAGGGCAGTAAACTACCGGTTCCTCATTACGTACGGTACTTTAAAGTTCTTTCACTATATTGACGAATATTAGGCCTATATTGTTTATTCTCTAATAACTCCCATAAATCTTTTTTGGCTTGCGATATGGATTTACTCGAAATTCCTTTCCAAGAAGAAATTAACCCCAATTCTGTTAGAGAAGAAGATTATAACGGCGATCAAGGCATGCATGAGGAAATCTACAACACAAGCAGAATCTACACAACGGAATCAGAATCTATTTGTGACTCGAATGAATTTTGTGATATTTTGATGGTAAAAATAAAACAAGAAAGCTATGGGGACAACCATGATGCCAGTGAAACTAATAATGATGCCAACAACACAACTTATGCTTCTAGAACATCCATTGAAGACGGCATTAAACTTTACAGTATTCCCGCTGTTGCATCTAATGAGGAACATAGTTTCGGAACAGATGGTGATAATAGTTTTGGAAACTCACCAACACTTTGTAAATCTACATCAAATGATGTAGATGTAGACGTGTTAGAGGGTAGATTCTGTTTTACGTCTAATCGTGGTGGAGTAATCAACACTGACTTTGGCGGCAAACACACACTATATGACTCGCAGATACGGCTGAACAGAACCAAAAGGCTGATAAATTCTGGAAATAGTGGGATCAAATACAACTGCAGTGATTGTGGAAGAGCCTTTACACATAAGTCACATCTTAAAATTCATGTGGATTCCGTACATAAAGGTATTAAGTGTACCTGTCGTGATTGCGGTAAACAATTCACAACACAGAGCAATCTAAAAATACACGTTAATTCCATTCATAACGGCGTTAAGTATAATTGCGATATTTGTAGTAAAATATTCGGTTCGAAAGACCGTTTCATGCGGCACATAAATTCTACACATAAAGGATTCAAATTTATTTGCTTTGATTGCGGTAAAGCATTTTCACAGAGCGGCACACTAGCCAGCCACGTAAAATCAGTTCATAAAGGAATCAGGTACAATTGCGAAAAATGTGGTAAATTCTTCATTTCAAATTCGAATCTTAAGGCGCATATTGACTCGGCTCATAACCATATCAAATGTATTTGTGTCGATTGTGGTAAATTATTCACTGATAAAGGATCTCTTAAGAAACACAAGGAGGCAATACACGAAGGCATCAAGTATAATTGCTTCCATTGCGGTAAAGCATTATCCTCTAAAGAAAAGGTTCGCCTCCATATAAAATTATTTCACACGCTTGATAAAGACGCCATAATGAAGTACGATTGTATCGATTGTGGTAAAGTATTAAGTTCTAAATGGAATCTAAAGGCTCACAATGATTCTGTCCATAAAGGCATATATTATAATTGCAGCGATTGTGGTAAAGAATTTGCTTCAAAGCGTTATTTAAAGATCCATCAGGAAGCAGTTCACAGAGGTATCAAGAAGTATATGTGTCCGGATTGCTTAAAAGTGTTTATTTCAAAATCGAATCTAAAGGATCATACTAATTCAGTTCATAAAGGCATCAAATTTAATTGCGACGACTGTTGTAAAATATATGATACTAAGGCCCATCTAAACCGGCACATCAATACTGTACATAAAGGTATCAAGTACGTTTGTGATGACTGCGGTAAAACATTCGCACAAAATTCAAAACTAAAGAGGCACAGAGAATCAGTTCATAAAGTCATCGTTATAGAATCATTGTGGTTGTGATTAGTTACCTAATAATTGACTTTGAGGCAATTAATTCGTAAGAGAATTGGATTTAGCACCAACTACCGATACTGCACTAAATTCATTAGCTTAGAAAATAGGTATTTATTTAGAGTACTCATTTAGTAGAGTATTCATTCATTTAGTGTTAGTTTATGTATTGTAGTGTATATCGATAACGTGTATCGGTATCAAATAAAATTTAAAATACGGAAATTGACTTTGTTTTTGTGTTTAATTGCGTTTCGCACGAGTTGTTATTTACATATGCAAGCGAAATTTGAAAAGGTAACGACGCAGCAGCACCGATTTGTTATGCATATGCCTACCTCACGGAATTGGATAAATTAAAAGCCGTTAAATTGAATAATTGGCCTCCAGTTAATTGCAAAACATAAGTTTTATTCTTAAATTGTTACATTTTCGCTTGAATATACCCCAAAATCGGGAGAATGAGGAGTTGATTAAGTGATTTTACTTTTTTCAGGCGAAATAGATAAAATAAAATATTTTTGTTTGAATTTCTTAAATTTTATTAAATGTGTTGAAAGAGCATCGAAGTAGAAAAGGTTTACACGTAATTTGAGCAAAATCCATTCACACACTCAAAAGTTATTGCAACTTTAGTCTCTGCAAGGCGAACCCCAAAACGGACTCAATATCCAATATTGGTTTATGGTTAGTTAAGCGGCTCTCTAGTTTCGTAATAAATATTCGAGAACACTAAATTATTTAATATTGAGTGAGGCAGCATCAGGAGTTAAACATTACAGTAATTTAAATCGCAGTAACTACAGTATGGGAGCATTATAATAAAATACTACACAGTTCAATCTTTTATCAGTTTTAACTTTTATTAAATAATTAAGTAACAGAAAGTGGCCGATGTGAATAATACCAGACTTTCTGCCGTTATATTCACTTTACAGTTTACCCTTATGTGAAGAATACAAGGTTTTCAGTAAAAGCCAGGTTAAAGAAGAGCTGAATCTAACCAAACAATAAACGAATTAGTATATGTACAGGTTATAAGACAGAAATAAGCGCTATAAAACACTTAATAAAAATAAATTTAAAAAATTAAAAATCTTCACATATAAAATTCCAATAAAAAGTCGAGCGGAAAGTGAAATCCTGGTATTCTTCACATGGATGCAAAAAGTACAAATTTAAGAATAAATTTACGTATTAGATGGGAAAAAAGTAGAACATATTTTTTTCAATATTCTCTCGATACTTATTAACCTCGCTCGCGCTCGGTGAATAAAATGCATCGACAATAGTGAAAAAGTTCTACTTTTTTCCTAAGTAATAAATAATAATTATTCCACGATTTGTAAAATAACTTAACATTGAAAATATAGCACATAAAATAAACACACTACCCCCTGTGTACTGTGCAGTGCATCACATTCCCTGGAATTAATTCAGGTCCAGTTCTAGAACATAGTACAGTACCGGTATTATGTTTTTCCTCTGCACGAAGATATTTATATTTGCAAAATAGTCTGTTATCAAAGTGGAAAAAAGTAAGTAAATAGTCTGTTTATCAAAGTGGAAAAATAGTAAGTAAATAGTCTGTTTATCAAAGTGGAAAAAAGTAAGTAAATAGTCTGTTTGTCAAAGTGGAAAAATAGTAAGTAAAGAGTCTGTTTATCAAAGTGGAAAAATAGTAAGTAAAGAGTCTGTTTATCAAAGTGTAAAAATAGTAAGTAAATAGTCTGTTTATCAAAGTGGAAAAATAGTAAGTAAAGAGTCTGTTTATCAAAGTGGAAAAATAGTAAATAAAGAGTCTGTTTATCAAAGTGGAAAAATAGTAAGTAAAGAGTCTGTTTATCAAAGTGGAAAAATAGTAAGTAAAGAGTCTGTTTATCAAAGTGGAAAAATAGTAAGTAAAGAGTCTGTTTATCAAAGTGGAAAAATAGTAAGTAAAGAGTCTGTTTATCAAAGTGGAAAAATAGCAAGTAAAGAGTCTGTTTATCAAAGTGGAAAAATAGTAAGTAAATAGTCTGTTTATCACAGTGGGAAAAATAAATAAATAGTCTGTTTATCAAAGTGGAAAAATAGTAAGTAAAGAGTCTGTTTATCAAAGTGGAAAAATAGCAAGTAAAGAGTCTGTTTATCAAAGTGGAAAAATAGTAAGTAAATAGTCTGTTTATCACAGTGGGAAAAATAAATAAATAGTCTATTTATCAAAGTGGAAAAATAGTAAGTAAAGAGTCTGTTTATCAAAGTGGAAAAATAGTAAGTAAAGAGTCTGTTTATCAAAGTGGAAAAATAGTAAGTAAAGAGTCTGTTTATCAAAGTGGAAAAATAGTAAGTAAATAGTCTGTTTATCACAGTGGGAAAAATAAATAAATAGTCTGTTTATCAAAGTGGAAAAATAGTAAGTAAAGAGTCTGTTTATCAAAGTGGAAAAATAGCAAGTAAAGAGTCTGTTTATCAAAGTGGAAAAATAGTAAGTAAATAGTCTGTTTATCAAAGTGGAAAAATAGTAAGTAAATAGTCTGTTTATCAAAGTGGAAAAATAGTAAGTAAATAGTCTGTTTATCAAAGTGGAAAAATAGTAAGTAAAGAGTCTGTTTATCAAAGTGGAAAAATAGTAAGTAAAGAGTCTGTTTATCAAAGTGGAAAAATAGTAAGTAAAGAGTCTGTTTATCAAAGTGGAAAAATAGTAAGTAAATAGTCTGTTTATCAAAGTGGAAAAATAGTAAGTAAAGAGTCTGTTTATCAAAGTGGAAAAATAGTAAGTAAAGAGTCTGTTTATCAAAGTGGAAAAATAGTAAGTAAAGAGTCTGTTTATCAAAGTGGAAAAATAGTAAGTAAAGAGTCTGTTTATCAAAGTGGAAAAATAGTAAGTAAAGAGTCTGTTTATCAAAGTGGAAAAATAGTAAGTAAAGAGTCTGTTTATCAAAGTGGAAAAATACTAAGTAAATAGTCTGTTTATCAAAGTGGAAAAATAGTAAGTAAATAGTCTGTTTATCAAAGTGGAAAAATAGTAAGTAAATAGTCTGTTTATCAAAGTGGAAAAATAGTAAGTAAAGAGTCTGTTTATCAAAGTGGAAAAATAGTAAGTAAAGAGTCTGTTTATCAAAGTGGAAAAATAGTAAGTAAAGAGTCTGTTTATCAAAGTGGAAAAATACTAAGTAAATAGTCTGTTTATCAAAGTGGAAAAATAGTAAGTAAAGAGTCTGTTTATCAAAGTGGAAAAATAGTAAGTAAATAGTCTGTTTATCAAAGTGGAAAAATAGTAAGTAAATAGTCTGTTTATCAAAGTGGAAAAATAGTAAGTAAAGAGTCTGTTTATCAAAGTGGAAAAATAGTAAGTAAAGAGTCTGTTTATCAAAGTGGAAAAATAGTAAGTAAAGAGTCTGTTTATCACAGTGGAAAAATAGTAAGTAAAGAGTCTGTTTATCAAAGTGGAAAAATAGTAAGTAAAGAGTCTGTGTATCAAAGTGGAAAAATAGTAAGTAAAGAGTCTGTTTATCAAAGTGGAAAAATAGTAAGTAAAGAGTCTGTTTATCAAAGTGGAAAAATAGTAAGTAAAGAGTCTGTTTATCAAAGTGGAAAAATAGTAAGTAAAGAGTCTGTTTATCAAAGTGGAAAAATACTAAGTAAATAGTCTGTTTATCAAAGTGGAAAAATAGTAAGTAAAGAGTCTGTTTATCAAAGTGGAAAAATAGTAAGTAAATAGTCTGTTTATCAAAGTGGAAAAATAGTAAGTAAATAGTCTGTTTATCAAAGTGGAAAAATAGTAAGTAAAGAGTCTGTTTATCAAAGTGGAAAAATAGTAAGTAAAGAGTCTGTTTATCAAAGTGGAAAAATAGTAAGTAAAGAGTCTGTTTATCACAGTGGAAAAATAGTAAGTAAAGAGTCTGTTTATCAAAGTGGAAAAATAGTAAGTAAAGAGTCTGTGTATCAAAGTGGAAAAATAGTAAGTAAAGAGTCTGTTTATCAAAGTGGAAAAATAGTAAGTAAAGAGTCTGTTTATCAAAGTGGAAAAATAGTAAGTAAAGAGTCTGTTTATCAAAGTGGAAAAATAGCAAGTAAAGAGTCTGTTTATCAAAGTGGAAAAATACTAAGTAAATAGTCTGTTTATCACAGTGGAAAAAAATACATAAATAGTCTGTGTAGTAGAAGTCATAAATAGTTTTTAAGGGTAAAGGTAGGGGGTGGGGTATAACGGGCCGTGGGGGGGGGGGGGGGGGGCAGCTTCTAATTTGTTGTGGTTTTCTTTTACTACTACTACTAGGATCGGCATGCTGCATTGCAGCTGCATTTTTAAGAATGCTGTGCCGGCTTGTCAACAAAATTGCACCGCCACAACTCCCTATCACCCATGACATTTGCTAGATCATCCGCATCTTTAAGGCCAGTGTCCTTTAAGATGCGTCTCAAGAAAGTCATGGGCTGTCCACCATGCTTATTCACTCCATGAGGCTGCCAAAGTACAAGATTATGCACTGGCTGGTCCTCACGGCGAAAGCAATGTCCTGCAAAGCGGAGGCGATTTTGTTCTAGTGTCCAGCTTGGGGGAACCAATGAGACACCTCCAATGTTATATAGTGTCTGGTTGGAGATGTGTGCATTGTACTTGACACAATGAACCCGGCGTAGCATTCTTGTGAATGTGCCATCCAGAGATTTGGTGTCCTCAGCAGTTAGAGCCCAGCATGGACTCCCGTAGAGGAGTACTGGAACTACTGCTGCTCTAAATAATCGGACCTTAAGTTTCCGATTAATTCTCGGTGATTTCCAAATCCTGGAAAGCCTATTCAAGGCTGTCCATGCCTTTCCCTTACGTATTCGAAGGTCCTCACCTGACTTCCGGATCCATGATCCCAGGTAACAGAAGTCGTCCACATGCTCAAGCATACCATCCTTTGAGCTTATGCTCATCCGATCAGAGACTTGCTGAGGACTTTCAAAGTTAACAGTCAGAATTTTGGTCTTTCTGGAGTTAATAAAAAGACCAACACTAGAAGCAGCATGTTCTAATGAGCTGAGGAGCCGTTGGGCTCCCTCTAATGATTCTGAGAGTACTCCTAAGTCATCAGCAAAGTCTAGATCAGTTAGGTACTTGGCAGGATTTCCTCGACTTCTGGAACCAGTAGGTGGAGTTATCATCACCCCATCATCATTATGATGATCTAAGGACATGCGTAGAACATAGTCAACCACAATAATGAACAAGAATGGTGCAAGTGTGTCTCCTTGGAGGACGCCCCATAACACTTCAAATGGTTCTGTGTCACCGTCAACAGTAGACACAAATGTTGTCGAACCATCGTATACTGATCTGATTGCTGCAATAATTTCATCAGGAATCCCATATAATGAAAGTATGCTGAACATACGTGAGCGAGAGACTGAATCAAAGGCCTTGAAGAAGTCAACAAAGATAACAGCCAGATGCCTGTCTTTCTTTTTTGATAATTCTTCAATTATCCTTCTAAGTGCCAAAATGGGCTCCATGGTCCCACGACCTTTACGGAACCCATTCTGATTTCCACGGAGCAGTCTCTCAATGGGATCCCTGATGCGATTTAATAGAATCCTATTGTATAGCTTTGCAGCAATCGAGATCAATGAGATTCCCCGAAAAGAACCATAGAGTGTTAGGTTGCCCTTCTTGGGAACTGGCACCAACTTATTTGTTTTCATTTCTTGTGGGACTCTTGTTGTTCGGTACATGTCTACTATGATGGGATAGATGAGCTTTAAACACTCAGGTATTTTAAAGACCTCAGGGGGAACACCATCTACTCCACTGGCACGATTGGTCTTAATGCTCTTTGCAGCAGCCTTCACTTCTGCAAAGGAGATATCGCCAATGGGAATATCTGGGAGTACAGACTCAGACACTTTTACTTCTATAAAGTTATCAGGCAATACCCTGTCATTATTGAGGAGCTTTTCAAAGTGGGCTTTCCAACCATTGAGGCGATCGGCTGGTGATTCAGCCTTAACCTTGGTGGTTGGTTGGCTTTTCCGCCCAGTAAGCAGATTGATTGATTTCCATGCCTGGGATGATTGCCTGCTGTCGTCAGCATCATTGATGGCATCAACCTGTTGGTTTATTAGCTCCTGTAGATTAACAGAGTACTGCCTGTTCAGGGACCTAGATGCAGCCTTAACTGCATTCTTGGCCGCTGTAGTCTGTTTGAGTCGGGACTCTTTCTGCGCCTTATGAAGGTCATTTCGGCACTTCTGAATTTTGTTGTCAGTCCAGGGGGCCCTTTTCCTGTTTCGAGGGTATACAGGAACTGTTTCTGCAGCTGCTAACTTAACTGCTTCTGTAAAGGCAGTATAGCCCTCACAGTGATCTGCCGCCTCAGAGGCAAGAGCCTCATACCTGTTGCTCAGCTGTAGTGTGAATCTGGATCTCACACTTGGCTGTTGCAACAGAGAGGACCAGTCATGCCGCGGCAAGGCAGATTTCGTTGTTCTGCTAGCACGCAGACTAAGTCTTACCTTGGCCACAATAAGGCGGTGATCACTGGAGAAGGGTCGAAGTGTAAATGCATTACAGTCTTGTATAGAGCTCCTGTATTTCCTACGAAACAGAATATGGTCTATCTGGGACTTGTGACCACTGGGTCCACTATGAGTCCATAGCTTTCCAGTTCGCTTCTTGAACTGGGTTCCAGCCGAAAACAATCCATTTCCAGAGATAAAATCCTGAAGATGGACAGAATTTCGGTTAACACTATTGCTATAGACCCAGGGCGATGTAGGTGATTGATGCAGACTTGCATTAAAGTCTCCCAGGAATGTTAAGAATGCATGCTGATCCACTCCATCAGTAGCTGCTTGTAGATTGTGGTAGAAATTTTCCACCTCCTCTACAGGGGCAACACTAGTTGGAGAGTAGCACACAATCAGAACCACCTTAGGAAACTTCTTAGCCAGTCTTCCAGAACATGAGAAGTGGCAACGGATGATGCGGTTAGAGATTTGGTCTATTTTGTCCAATGCTGCATGTGCAGTTGGATTCATCAATAGACCAATTCCACCATTGCCACTATCATCTGCTGACGCGAGGGCGAGTCGCCAACCGCCCCCCATGTCCTTAATCAGAACCTCATCAGTCTGTCCAGTCTGCATTCGGTGCTCTTGAACACCCACTGCGCTAAGAGAAAGCTTATCTGCCAAGGCAGTCAGCTCACCTTGTCGCATTGGGGACCCGAGTGTTAGGGTGTTTACTGAGGCTAGTCTAGTAACTTGCCTCAGATTCACCAATGGCTTTGTTGGTCGGGGTGGAACATGAGAGTAGCCTCCAACTCCAGAATCCCTCTCCCCATCACAATCTGGCCTCCCTGGTGACCCAGGGTTTGGGCCAGAAAGGTCATCAGGAAAGGGACTCAAAGAATTGTTGGCTGCTCTCTCTCCAGTAGGGGGTGAGACAGGCAGCCGGTCAGGAGTTAACTGACGCCTGTGAGGCCGATTGTGTCCGGTAATTCCACTGGCCTCTAGTGGCCGGACCTCCGCATTGCTAATGTAATCCATAGTGGGGGTTGGGGGGTGCTTTTTTGCCGAGTCAGCTCTCGGGGCAAATACCGCACCCTGGTTTGCCATTCCACAGGGTGGGTGTCGCAATGGAGTCAGATATGAGGCCCATCACCCATATCTACTCTGGCGCACATGACCCACCATTGGCTGTTGCAGCTCATCTGCTGGGTCATGCCCTGTACCCTTGCTGCCAGGTGCAGGTCGCAGTGAAGTGCTCTCAGAGTGGACATGAGAACACTCTACTCCTGACCAGCCATTGGTAGATCACCATCTGCCTGGTCAGGCCATATACCCCTGCAGCCAAGTATATGGGTCCTTAATCCAGGACCAAGGGCGTCCTTATCCCAGAACGAAGGGGGTCCTAGTTACAGGACCAGATTTGCCCTAGTAAGAGGGTCTATGCAGCTACAGGTGGCACCTCCTTTATGCTGCATGGAGGTGGCAAGTTTTCTTGATCAATGACCTAGAATACCTGACCTGACCGTGGGGGGGGGGGGGGGGGGGGGGCAGCTTCTAATTTGTTGTGGTTTTCTTTTAAATTGAACCTCAGGAATATAGTTTGGTTAATTAATTGTCATTGTGTGTATTGATTTCCAAGATGTTACCGGTAACTAACTTATACAAACCACAAAACATTTCCAAGTTAATATTGTTACCGTACCTAGACATGTTTTCTTCTTATTTTTAAGCAATTTTTAGGCTATTTAAACATTGATAACATAATTTACATCTGACATGCATTGATTCGCTAAATATGAGTTGAATACGACTGTTAACTATTGGCATTCCGAAAAGTAATTCAATACAAATTTCAATGCTACCGGTAACTAATGTAAATTACTGGTACAGGGGGCGTTCATAAAGTATGTCACGCACTAGGGGGGAGGGGGGGTTAGAGCTTGCGTGACATTTTGTGACAGAGGGGGGAGGGGGGTGTCGACTTTTGTGACGGTCACGGCGATGTTATATGCTTTAATGTTAGCTTGGCTTTGACTTTCACACATGTGTAGAAGAGTGGGTAACTTTAAGGAAAACAATAAACTCAATAACATTGAGTACTGTATAATCGTTAAATTGAGTAGGACATAGAAGCCATTGACTCCAACACTGTAATACCTGTTATTAATATAGAATAAGAACACTTGACTTGCCCGTGGCAAAATGTAGATATAGTGATTGAATATATATTGTATTTTGGCACAACAAACATTGACTATTACTACAATAAAATATTTTTTGTCGGGGTGGGGGGGGGGGGGGTATTACAAATTGTCTACTGTGACAGAGGGGGTGGGGGGTCGAGCTTGTGTGACACTTTGTGACAGAGGGGGGAGGGGGGGTCAATAATCGGTACAATTTGCGTGACATACTTTATGAACGCCCCCACACTACAGACTGCACATATACTGTAATCACACCAACAAACGGTGTCCCAGGATATTGGTGACTAATCACACAAACAAACGGCGTCCCAGGATATTGGTGACTAATCACACAAACAAACGGTGTCCCAGGATATTGGTGACTAATCACACAAACAAACGGCGTCCCAGGATATTGGTGACTAATCACACAAACAAACGGCGTCCCAGGATATTGGTGACTAATCACACAAACAAACGGCGTCCCAGGATATTGGTGACTACTCACACAAACAAACGGTGTCCCAGGGTATTTGTGACTAATCACACAAACAAACGGCGTCCCAGGATATTGGTGACTAATCACACAAACAAACGCTGTCCCAGGGTATTGGTGACTAATCACACAAACAAACGGCGTCCCAGGATATTGGTGACTAATCACACAAACAAACGGCGCCCCAGGATATTGGTGACTAATCACACAAACAAACGGCCTCCCAGGATATTGGTGACTAATCACACAAACAAACGGCGCCCCAGGATATTGGTGACTAATCACACAAACAAACTGCGTCCCGGAATATTGGTGACTAATCACACAAACAAACTGCGTCCCGGGATATTGGTGACTAATCACACAAACAAACGGTGTCCCAGGATATTGGTGACTAATCACACAAACAAACGGCGTCCCAGGATATTGGTGACTAATCACACAAACAAACGGTGTCCCATGGTATTGGTGACTAATCACACAAACAAACGGCGTCCCAGGATATTGGTGACTATAATCACACAAACAAACGGTGTCCCAGGATATTGGTGACTAATCACACAAACAAACGGCATCCCAGGTTATTGGTGACTAATCACACAAGCAAACGGCGTCCCAGGATGTTTGTGACTAATCACACAAACAAACGGCGTCCCAGGATATTGGTGACTAATCACACAAACTAACGGTGTCCCAGGATATTGGTGACTAATCACACAAACAAACGGCGTCCCAGGTTATTGGTGACTAATCACACAAGCAAATGGCGTCCCAGGATATTGGTGACTAATCACACAAACTAACGGTGTCCCAGGATATTGGTGACTAATCACACAAACAAACGGCGTCCCAGGTTATTGGTGACTAATCACACAAGCAAACGGCGTCCCAGGATATTTGTGACTAATCACACAAACAAACGGCGTCCCAGGATATTGGTGACTAATCACACAAACTAACGGTGTCCCAGGATATTGGTGACTAATCACACAAACAAACGGCGTCCCAGGTTATTGGTGACTAATCACACAAGCAAACGACGTCCCAGGATATTTGTGACTAATCACACAAACAAACGGCGTCCCAGGATATTGGTGACTAATCACACAAACTAACGGTGTCCCAGGATATTGGTGACTAATCACACAAACAAACGGCGTCCCAGGATATTGGTGACTAATCACACAAACAAACGGCGTCCCAGGTTATTGGTGACTAATCACACAAGCAAACGGCGTCCCAGGATATTTGTGACTAATCACACAAACAAACGGTGTCCCGGGATATTGGTGACTAATCACACAAACAAACGGCGTCCCAGGATATTGGTGACTAATCACACAAACAAACGGCGCCCCAGGATATTGGTGACTAATCACACAAACAAACGGCGTCCCAGGATATTGGTGACTAATCACACAAACAAACGGCATCCCAGGATATTGGTGACTAATCACACAAACAAACGGCGTCCCAGGATATTGATGACTAATCACACAAACAAACGGCGTCCCAGGATATTGGTGACTACTCACACAAACAAACGGTGTCCCAGGGTATTTGTGACTAATCACACAAACAAACGGCGTCCCAGGATATTGGTGACTAATCACACAAACAAACGCTGTCCCAGGGTATTGGTGACTAATCACACAAACAAACGGCGTCCCAGGATATTGGTGACTAATCACACAAACAAACGGCGCCCCAGGATATTGGTGACTAATCACACAAACAAACGGCGTCCCAGGATATTGGTGACTAATCACACAAACAAACGGCGCCCCAGGATATTGGTGACTAATCACACAAACAAACTGCGTCCCGGGATATTGGTGACTAATCACACAAACAAACTGCGTCCCAGGATATTGGTGACTAATCACACAAACAAACTGCGTCCCGGGATATTGGTGACTAATCACACAAACAAACGGTGTCCCAGGATATTGGTGACTAATCACACAAACAAACGGCGTCCCAGGATATTGGTGACTAATCACACAAACAAACGGTGTCCCAGGGTATTTGTGACTAATCACACAAACAAACGGCGTCCCAGGATATTGGTGACTAATCACACAAGCAAACGGTGTCCCAGGTTATTGGTGACTAATCACACAAACAAACGGTGTCCCAGGGTATTGGTGACTAATCACACAAACAAACGGCGTCCCAGGATATTGGTGACTAATCACACAAACAAACGGCGTCCCAGGATATTGATGACTAATCACACAAACAAATGGTGTCCCAGGATATTGGTGAGTAATCACACAAACAAACGGTGTCCCAGGATATTGGTGACTAATCACACAAACAAACGGTGTCCCAGGATATTGGTGACTAATCACACAAACAAACGGTGTCCCAGGATATTGGTGACTAATCACACAAACAAACGATGTCCCAGGGTATTGGTGACTAATCACACAAACAAACGGCGTCCCAGGATATTGGTGACTAATCACACAAACAAACGGTGTCCCATGGTATTGGTGACTAATCACACAAACAAACGGCGTCCCAGGATATTGGTGACTATAATCACACAAACAAACGGTGTCCCAGGATATTGGTGACTAATCACACAAACAAACGGCGTCCCAGGTTATTGGTGACTAATCACACAAGCAAACGGCGTCCCAGGATGTTTGTGACTAATCACACAAACAAACGGCGTCCCAGGATATTGGTGACTAATCACACAAACTAACGGTGTCCCAGGATATTGGTGACTAATCACACAAACAAACGGCGTCCCAGGTTATTGGTGACTAATCACACAAGCAAACGGCGTCCCAGGATATTGGTGACTAATCACACAAACTAACGGTGTCCCAGGATATTGGTGACTAATCACACAAACAAACGGCGTCCCAGGTTATTGGTGACTAATCACACAAGCAAACGGCGTCCCAGGATATTTGTGACTAATCACACAAACAAACGGCGTCCCAGGATATTGGTGACTAATCACACAAACAAACGGCGCCCCAGGATATTGGTGACTAATCACACAAACAAACGGCGTCCCAGGATATTGGTGACTACTCACACAAACAAACGGCGTCCCAGGCAGGTTATTGGTGACTAATCACACAAACTAACGGTGTCCCAGGATATTGGTGACTAATCACACAAACAAACGGCGTCCCAGGTTATTGGTGACTAATCACACAAGCAAACGGCGTCCCAGGATATTTGTGACTAATCACACAAACAAACGGCGTCCCAGGATATTGGTGACTAATCACACAAACTAACGGTGTCCCAGGATATTGGTGACTAATCACACAAACAAACGGCGTCCCAGGATATTGGTGACTAATCACACAAACAAACGGCGTCCCAGGTTATTGGTGACTAATCACACAAGCAAACGGCGTCCCAGGATATTTGTGACTAATCACACAAACAAACGGTGTCCCAGGATATTGGTGACTAATCACACAAGCAAACGGCGTCCCAGGATGTTTGTGACTAATCACACAAACAAACGGCGTCCCAGGATATTGGTGACTAATCACACAAGCAAACGGCGTCCCAGGATGTTTGTGACTAATCACACAAACAAACGGCGTCCCAGGATATTGGTGACTAATCACACAAACTAACGGTGTCCCAGGATATTGGTGACTAATCACACAAACAAACGGCGTCCCAGGTTATTGGTGACTAATCACACAAGCAAACGGCGTCCCAGGATATTGGTGACTAATCACACAAACTAACGGTGTCCCAGGATATTGGTGACTAATCACACAAACAAACGGCGTCCCAGGTTATTGGTGACTAATCACACAAGCAAACGGCGTCCCAGGATATTTGTGACTAATCACACAAACAAACGGCGTCCCAGGATATTGGTGACTAATCACACAAACTAACGGTGTCCCAGGATATTGGTGACTAATCACACAAACAAACGGCGTCCCAGGTTATTGGTGACTAATCACACAAGCAAACGGCGTCCCAGGATATTTGTGACTAATCACACAAACAAACGGCGTCCCAGGATATTGGTGACTAATCACACAAACTAACGGTGTCCCAGGATATTGGTGACTAATCACACAAACAAACGGCGTCCCAGGATATTGGTGACTAACCACACAAACAAACGGCGTCCCAGGTTATTGGTGACTAATCACACAAGCAAACGGCGTCCCAGGATATTTGTGACTAATCACACAAACAAACGGTGTCCCAGGATATTGGTGACTAATCACACAAACAAACGGCGTCCCAGGATATTGGTGACTAATCACACAAACAAACGGCGCCCCAGGATATTGGTGACTAATCACACAAACAAACGGCATCCCAGGATATTGGTGACTAATCACACAAACAAACGGCGTCCCAGGATATTGATGACTAATCACACAAACAAATGGTGTCCCAGGATATTGGTGAGTAATCACACAAACAAACGGTGTCCCAGGATATTGGTGACTAATCACACAAACAAACGGTGTCCCAGGATATTGGTGACTAATCACACAAACAAACGGCGTCCCAGGTTATTGGTGACTAATCACACAAACAAACGGCGTCCCAGGATATTGGTGACTTTTGTTTTCTATAATAACTTTTCACCTAATCAGCATTCTGATGGAAAATATGTTTTCCCGATACTCTTTACAGTTACAATACAATTATGGTTGTAAAATGTTCTGCACAGAAACTATTTTGACATTTTAGACCACACATTTGGCCTCTTTTGAAGAGAATAAACCCATTATATTCTTAATAATGAATTAACTACAGTACATACATTATTACCATTGTTAGTAACGCGGACTCTTAAAATAAATGTCCATGATATTCAACTAACTAAAACCAAATGAATATAAAATAATATTTTTTTATCCGCTACTTTACGTGGCACATTTTTATTATAAATTTGTACGCAACTTATTACACAACTCGATGGCTTTATTACAAACAAGTTCGGCTTCTGTCGATATCAATTCCTTCTTAAGAATCCGCTGCAAACCTGTTGTATCTTCTTTGTGGAGTTTCATAAGCTGCCGTCTTCGTAGATTCACTAGCAAACAGACGGAAATGAAGACAAGAAACCCGGTCGAACCTCCAATAACTTTATCCCAGATTCTATAGATGCACGTTTCTGGGATAAAGTATGCGAAACCGCAACCGAACCATTCCAAAAAGGGGAGATTGTCGAATAAACCGACGTTCACTAAATGTTCATAAAGTTCTTCGTCTTCCTTATAGAGATGGAATCCGGCGGCCGTAACGAAGTTTTGAAGGTTCACTTTATTATCGTTGATGAGCTTAAAAAGTTTATTAGTCAACCAAAATGCGTCAACCTGGTTGTCAACGATATTGAGCATGTAGTTGGCAATACGAATAAAATTAGTTCGATCCGAAGAGTTGGATGACAGGCCTACCGGTAGTAAACCCTCTTCTATCTCGTGGATTCGCCACAATCTCTCAGTTACGTTGTCTTCGGTCGGCGGCCCATCTGCGTAACCCAATACGGTAACGGCGTGGTATAGGTCCTCATACTGCATCTCCCATTGTTTAGCAACAAACACCCGTATACACCCGTAAATCGGAGCAATGTCTAATAGCATCTGCCATGTTAATGTGTGATACATTGAGGGGATGGCAAATTGCGCTAAGTATGTCTGCAGTTTGCTTTTGTCAACTGGTTCCTCGGCTAACAGACAACCTAGTTGTTTACTCCCTTCTATTGCAGTAACTCCCACCTTTTCGTAGTACATGGCGCGAAAATTAAATTTATCATCCATATTGATCGCTTTATTCCCTCTCCTCTATTGCAATTTAATCTCGCAGTTCACCTGATAAGACCGCACCGTTGGACCTTTATATCCACTATAGTATTACACTGTACCCACAACCGTGTAGGCCTACTGCAGCACTGTGAAACATTTAAAGTTCCCGCCATGCTACTTCTCACATATGAATTCAGCCAATCAATAAGAAACAAGATTATAAGAAACAAGATTATACAAGGTATCATCCCCATGTCCATCCAGGCCAGGGCACAATAAACCAGTTTCGATTTCGAGTTATCGATTAACTCACGTGGAGTTTCGACATAGCGGTAACTCATAACTGTAGGCCCCTAAGACTGGGTATCTCACACTCTGTTGAAATTTTCTTTTACCATTATATACAACACTTTAAGAACACAATTAAGGCGTAGCGTAGCTGCTTAACTCTACTGTACTATCTATAAATAGTACAGAATCGGAAAAATCAACTTGAGTTAGAAGGTGTCTATATTTAGTCATTAACCCTATTAATACCGGGCTATAATATGTTGTACAAATACCGGGATGGTATCATATTGACAACTCAACCCCCCCCCCCCCCCCCCCCATCTCTTCCTTCTCTAAAAATCTAATAATTTAAACGTCTGATGTTTGATTGATTCGTCTGATTTTATATCGCCTGATTTTTTCACGTAAATTTGACTTCTCATAATATTAACGAAAAAAGTTCTAAATAATTTACTGGTTTTTTGCAGCACCAAAATTTCAAGTAGAGAACAATATCCAAAAATATAAAAGTTATAATTGTATCGAAATCTTTTCTCAATACAGCTTTTCTGAGGCGCGGAATCCCTTGTAAGATATTTAAAATCAGCTGGTTACTATAAATGGCAGTTTTAGGCGTCTACGTAGGAAAAAAATGAAAAATAAAAAAAAACTAAGCACTTTT
This sequence comes from Nemertoderma westbladi, assembly GCA_032718475.1. Lineage (NCBI taxonomy): Eukaryota > Metazoa > Xenacoelomorpha > Nemertodermatida > Nemertodermatidae > Nemertoderma > Nemertoderma westbladi. The sequence goes on from JAUCBJ010008809.1 coordinate 84,589, forward strand.
CAGTTTGAACCCAAAACTTGTAATTCTCTTATACCATGCTATGAATTCAACTGGACAGAAAACGTTGCAAACTGGTTCGTGTACCGAGGTTAAAATAAATATAGAATTTGATATGGTAATTTCATACATTTTGTATTTATTTGCGTTTAAAATGTCGCTAAATTAAGATACTACTATTTTCTTCCCACAATATAACAAAATAATGCACATTGCTTTTACCAGTGCCGGAGGAAGGTCCATAGGTAGCAGTACTTTGTGTAGTTGTGTAGGCTACAATGACATGTAGGCAGGTAGAGGCGCACTTGTGACGCCACGACGCACACAGACTTAGTTATTTTGTTATTAACATAACAGGGTATACTTTATACCTACGGTAACGATGACAGCGTGTTTAAACTACACTAACAATAAGGTAGGCCTACAAAACTGCCCTACTCTATTTTAATTCTGCCATACAACGTAATACGGGTATTTATGGATTTAAAATAGTACCTTGCTGGTAATGTCGTTCATATGGGGGGCCGTTAGTGCCAAAAGTCATTGAAAACTCGGTCTGAGATCTCGGGCAGAGTTCTCGGTCTGTGATCTCGGGCAGAGTTCTCAATGACTTTTGGCACCAACGGCGCCCCATACATTTAATATACCCACAACAATACTGCAATCTGTAATTATGCGACCGCGACCAGTAAACTGGTGCAATAGTTGTGTTAATCTTAATTTAGCGACAGATAAATCGCAACTAAATTTTTAATCTATTAAAAAATCGGATCAAATTCAATATATATTTTCACCTGAGTCCAAGTCTCCTGAACCTGAGTTCACCGAGTTGGATTTAAATTATCTTTCGCTTGGCGGTCCAGTTCTCTACGTTTTCGATCGATTTCGGATCAGATTTTGTGTAAAGTATAATTCCATTGGATTATTTAGTACCCTAAAAAAACCGTATAACTGAAGTACCCATGGCTATCTAAATAAAGCCGCCCCAAGTACGTAGCTATTTACTACAACTAAAACACCAGTGGATAATGATAAATTATATTTTGGACAAGATTTATGCGGTTGACTAATATGTAGGCTACTACATTCAATTTTATACTAAAGACTGATATCTATATAATTAGAAGAGACACTGTAGAATCTTCCAATACCTTCTGCAATTCTTAACCTACAGTTGTTTCAGCAGTCCCGTTCCTATAATTGGTATACAGTATTTCCAATGTGCTTCTTTGGGTGAAATTTTCTTATTAAATTATAATTTCGTTCATCAGTATTAAAGATACTTATTAAATGTAAGGAGCAGGTAACAGCTCTACAATATGGTTTGTTATTTCGACTAAGTTTTCAATATCAAAATTGGCCCACTAGGCACCCCAATTGAACGGATCACCCCTACTAGGAAATAGCTAGCTAGCTGTAGAATAGAAGCAATAGAACAGGGTATAGTTTTAACTTTGGGAGAAATCAGCTGATATTTGCGTCGAATTTCCCCTGGAGAGGGATTAATGTTTATTGCTTTGAAAGTCCCCCCTATCTGCCTTTATAATAGAAGCCTTGGTTTATGTCCATATGATTATCAATCTCAGCTCACAGAGAACCTGGTATAGGGCCGATCTCCACCGCACTCACTTCCCCTTAAGAAATATCTGTCGTGATGATCTCACACAGAATGTTTATCATTTGTTGGCGCTGAATGACAACTTATTGTTCAGCGATGACATCACTTCCAGCAATAGCCCGGATGTTGTTACACCCAGCTAATACTAATAAACTGAGCGGTACCGCCACAAAAAAGTTCATATTCTCCCGGAATGGCACATCTAATAAATTTTACACTTCGACTTAATGGCGTGGCTTTCGGATTTAGGTGTTTTAAAGTGACGCCTTGTCCAATTTGTGGCGTCGTGTAAGGAGTAATTTTTAGTTTGATCTACATGTCTACTGACTGCCGTTAGCACGCCTCACACTGGCTCCATTGTTGCGGATTACGTATTTAATGTCTGTGGGGATTCACAGATTAGGCCTACCTGATTTAATCAGCGGTGGCAAACTACCTAGAGTAGGCCGTGTACGTTGTTCTGTATTTTATGGGAGAACTTATTGAAAATACCCCGCGTTCGTTTTCAGATGCTACATTTTTTGGGCAAACACATTTGCGTGATTTGTACTTTAAAGAAAGATGATTAACCTCTGACATAATATCCCATTATATGGTCATGGTCATGTCATAAACAAATTTTTCACAAAGGTGACAATTTTTAGAAATTTAAAATGCGAAAATTAGCGAACTACTGCGCAATGGGCTCGAGTGAGAATATTTTTCCAAGTACGAGCATAAGCGAGTGAGTAAAATATAAAACGAGAATGAAATATAGTTACTATATATTTAATTCGAATATGTCGTTTGGTTTGAAGTTTCGAAATTTTATTAATTAGAAATTAGAAAGCCAGCAACCTGGCTATAAGAACGTAAGACAGCGAAGACTCCACCTTGGTGTAGTGGTTGCATTGAATTCACATCTCCCGTAGGTCGTGGGTTCGATCCTCACATGGGCCAGGGCAGTTTTCGTTTCGGCACGAATGCTTTAAAAGGGACCAGCCCGGGCGCATCTCTGCCTTGCATCCTTCTGCCCAGCTAGCTACTGTAGAGTTAAATAAAGTAGAGCTCAATAAAGTTCCATTCCAAGAAAATATCAATTTTGCTCAAACATACAGACAAACAAACAGCAAACAGACTTTTTTTTGACAGCAAAGCCCTAACGGTCTTCTAATAATATATATTAGATCTGTAACAACCTATGTAGCGAGTGGTGTCCTCAGCCTAACAGGCTGCATCATTAGGCCTCCTACAGTATTATTACAGTAGGTGTAGACAACGACAAAACTAGTGACACCTATTCCGTCCGCGGCAACCAACGGTAACGACCTATGTATCTTGTGTGTGATCAATGACTTACTGTTAGGCCTACCTCAGCGTGACCATAAAATACGGTACAATCACACTAAAAGAATACTGTTAATTTATTTCACGCCGCGATATATACATAGCACAGTATTGAGTTTACTTTATTTCCGTATTTCACGGCATATTTGACGCCGACTTGAAAATAAAATAATATATGTATGTAATTCGTTAGAATAACCTCGCATACTGCACTACACCCCTAGCACAGATTGGAATTTTGCAGGTCCTCTAAATTTTTATCGTAAAATTAAATGAGTTCGCAAAAACACTTGGTCGTTCTTGCTCGCCTCCGTAGTAAAGTTTGCGATCAATGACATCTTCAAATCTACACTACCATCAAGTTAATGTAGTCAGTCGGTCTGGATAGTTAAACAAATGTTTGATAATTGAATTTGCTTCATTTAGAACTACTCATTAAGGCGATTTGGGGATAAGCAAATATTATTATCCTGCCAGTGGAGTTGGAGTAGAATACTTAATGACCAACTATTGACATTTCCAAATTCATATGATGAAAGGGAGTTTCTATCGTCTTGTACAATCGACCACAATTTCTTAAACTTTACTGTAGATGTAGTACACAACCCTAGGTACTGTAATTAAATATATTCATATTAATTGTTTGTTTGTTAGACGCTACTTGTTCGTTCACTTATTTTGAGGAAGCGGTTTGTTTTTTATGTACATACTTGTTTTCGCTTCTTTCCCACCCTACAGAGAAAGGCCTCCAATAACAAGCGCGAAATCGCTCAAAGGTCCGCGTCTACTAACGCATGAATTGTCTCCTCCTTGAATGGCTTACTACCAATCTTACTACCAAAAAATTCACCGGAAAGTGGGATTGAACTCGGTACCTAGAGATTCCAAGTCCAACCCTATACCAACTTCGCCACTGTGCTTTATGAAGCCTTATAAATATAAAACCTAACTGAAAATTAACAACAACACCTCCAATTAGTAACACCATGGTTTATTGTTTTGGTTAGGACAAGCCGACTTTGTAACCTGCTCCTTTCCTTAAATTTGTTACTAAAATGGTTACTAACACAAATCTTATTGGGCGAAGGTTGCTCTCGGGCGAAGATTCCCTTGCGGGCGAAGGTTTCCCCCGGGCGAAGTTTGTAGGCGGGCGAGGATTGGACGCGGGCGAAGGTTTTACGCGGGCGAAGATTGCACCCAACCCTCTCTACCTACCGTCCAAAATAACGTAGTACAGTAGGCCTAATCCATCATTCTGTTAAACTGCTCTATATCTCCGGGACTTAATTATTGTAAGACTAATACTCCACTCTGCTACATAATAGATTGCATGAACCAGCCGCGTTATGGGTGTGCGTAATATCGAAGACGACAGCGGAATTATAAATAAGCCGTCATTGTCAAAAACATGCGAGTTGTTCCGTAAACGAGGTTTCATCTTCAATGAATCGACTTAAATTGTGTCAAAAACAATTTTTAATATAATTTATTTAACTCAAAATAAGTTATGTTTTCCAGACTTTTCTTTTTTACTACCGGAAAATTCAAACTCCAGAAATTAATTGATGGTCGACCATAAATTATGGCGTCATGGGGAACTTCTGATAAAAAAATAATTAAATGGCAAAGATTAGCCACCGTACAGTACGTATCGTTTTTTGTATAAACAACCGTATTGAAGCACTTTTACTGCGCTACTGAATAGGAACTGATTATCTTTGAACGCTACTGCAGATAGGGAGGAGCCTCTTGAGGCAATAAAAATTCACCCTTCTCCAGGGGAAATTGACGCAAATAACAGTCCAAGTCCCCCCCCCCCCCCCCCTTCTCTCTATCTGCCCCTCTTTTTCTGCTACTGAGTCAATTGCAGTAAACCAACACATCGAATCATCTTCCCACCCCACTACATTTAATTACCAACTATTGAGTACATTTATAAGTACACCACCACATCCATTCAGAATTATATATCGTTAAGGTTTCCTCTTGCATACTGAAGTGGGCAAGAGAATGATTCGTTTTCGGTACAATCGATCCAAAGTAGCCTTAATAATAAGGTCTGACGTAGTCAAAGCCTAGGAATATTACGAGGCAATTTGTGGGCCGAAATAATTAAGATTTTACCAACTGTTGTTCAACTCCTAGCAATCGATAGAGTTTCGATTTAAAACGGATCTTTGTCGATAAATTATTAAATATTTTGCTGGAGATTGTTGTCCTAATCTACTACTCGCATTATTGTTGTATATAGAATCACAATAAGAATGAAACGTTAATTTCATTTCAGTATTATTATCATTTCTTCAAAAGGTAGTGAGTGGGCCGGTTACTGCATAGATTGGGACCGCTGTAGGCAAACTATACTAGGGCCTGTATCATCTAAAGAAATTCACCGCTTACTCAGTAAATGAAGAAAGGATATATAAAATGTTAATGCTATAGTTACAAAACACTCTTATCAGAAAACCACCATTGATTCTATATTCATTGAACTACAGACGGGCCTAGCGGCCCGTGAAGCAAGTCGTAGGAGACAATACGAGTCAAGTAAAAGCTTTTTGTTCTGTCTGATAGTCAATTAGTGTGAGGGTAGTCCTGGTGATGTACGAAACATTTTCTAGACAACTTCAAACTATAATTATGTATTATGTTGTAATCATCTAATGAATTCAGATAGGGGGGGGGGGAACTGGACGCAATAAAAATTCATCCCTCTCCAGGGGAAATTCGACGCAAATAGCAGCTGATTACTCTCAAAAATAAAACTGTAACCTGTTCTATTGTGTTTAGTTTAATGTTTTGGTTAAAATAACGTGCTAATGTAACCTGCTCCTTTCCCTAAATTGAGAAGTTAACATTGAGGCGGGATATTAATTCGCCAAGGCGGGTTTTGCGTCCAGTTTCCCCCCCCCCCCCCCTGTCTCAATGAATTACAGTATAAAAGCTGTTGTGATTATAGAAGATAGAGATCAGTTAGCGAATTGATTATTTTGTTCTATCGGATAGAGTAGTCAGAGAGGAGTCGAGGTGTCAATTGATTAATAATAATAACAGCAGTTGCCATGAATTCAATACAATCGCGCATAAGAAGTAAGAAGTGATAAGACAAATTCGTTCTTATTTTTGTAATAAATAAAACAAGTTGAGATGTTTCAATGTAAACCGCGATTAACAATTTACACTGTTCAATGTAAACCACGATATTAATTAAATATAACAATTATATTATTATTATAACAGATTTTTATATTTCAAACTATAATGTTAGCCTTATGGAGAATCATTATGAGGCTGAGTAAACATTCAGCCTTATAAGCATACAGCCTCCACAGTATTAATGTTGGCACAAAGATTTCAAAATAAAACAATAATGCGATGAGAGCATAGTACAATACACTGTGTAGCCAACACGCTGTATAACTAACAGTAATTTAGCTTGCACGCCAATTAATTAACATAGCAAGGATGCATTGGGAAGAGTTATTCAGCTGAGACTGTAATAGCCAGCTAAACCAGTTAATGTTAGCTTACTGTCTGGGTTGAAGAGTAGAGTGATAATAAAACTTGGCAGAGAAAGTACTTCTTTGTTAGTTGCCCTTCCTATTGAATGCATTACCAGGCCATTTCTATACATTTGTCATGAGTGCCAGTTGGTGTTTTATCATTGCGCCTATGACAATTTTCGTGTTTTGGGGCTATTTTTCGAAATAAAACAAGTTGAGATGTTTCAATTTAAACCGCGATTTCACAAGTACCCTTAGAAATCCATTTTCATGGTCCATGCAAAATTTCATAAAAATCGTTAGAGCCGTTTTTGCTCTAGGTCAGTAGCCAGTAGCCAGTATAGTCAGTAGCAAGTAGCCAGTAGTCAGTAGTCTGTAGCTTTTTTTTCTTACAGTAATCAAGTCTAACGACTTGCTAACTAGTGACGGACCTAGCGGCTCGATAAGGAACCGACTTTTTATTTTAAATAAAAGAGACAACGAGAATTAGTATAGAACTAATAATTATGTTAAAATACAATCATATTTCATACAATAATTATTAATAAATTCGATCTATTATTAGTTGCTCAATTCTAGAACAAAATCGACCTGCAACTAGTGAAGACCTCGTTTTTGAATTTCGAAACCACGCTGGTGCGATGCGCGATATCGTGTTTAGTTAATAAATTGAAAACTCCATCAATTCATGTGGAACCAGTAATAAGAAATCGCGATAAATGTAATTAAATAAATATTATTCTAGAAAAATTTTCCTCAAAAAGTATGAAGTCTTGGCATTGGTGAGTAAGATTCAGGATATTGCGTTTAATATAAAAATCGAAAACGCTATCGAATTCCGTAAAGGCGTTAATAATATACTGCAACTTTTTTGAAATTTGTAAAATTCTAGAACTAGAAAAAATTAGTTTTTGAACGGCGCTGTTTGGGGTTTCGAAACATGGATAGGCTAAAAGGGGATATCGAGTTAAGTTGAAAAATAAAAACCCCATCGAATTTGGACAAAGCGTTCCGGAGTTATAGCGGATCGAAAAAAATTGACCCCCCCCCCCCCCCCGTTATTTTTGCGTTATTTTTGATGACGAATCGATTGGCAGCACTGGCTACGAAAAATTTTTTTAAACATGGAAAAAGTATCTTTTTAAAAAGATTTGATGTCTTTGCCTATGGTCAGAGAATGATCCCACTCTGTAACTTGGCAATCGCTCAAATCCATTCAGCTGAATGGCACAGTAGAGTAAACTAAAGTAAATTCCATCTACAATGTTCTGAAGGGGAGACTGACAGAGAGTAATCCAACAATAAAACATTTTGCAATAATGTTGTCATTAATGTAGCCAACTCACTGTGTACTTAACAGTCATTCAGCTTACATTAGCAGAGGGAGAAACTTGAATATTCCCCTAGAATGCATTGGGAAGAGTTATTCAGCTGAGGCGATAATAGATTTCAAACTAAACCAACCAGTTAATGTTTGCTTTGACAGAGAGTGGTAGGGCCTAGACAAACAGTATGGGTGTACTAAGTATAATAATCTTGGCAACCTCATCGATTTATTACTAAGCCTTGTGTAGAAATGCATTACATAAGCCACGACACCAGTTGGTGTTATTTTACCATAGCGCCTATGGCGTTTTTTATTTACGTTTATTTTTCGAGCCCAGAGGCTATGGACGGAGTAGCCGATCATGCCAAGGACCTTAGAATCGTGGTATCTAGCTGCTGTGAAAATTTCATCGAAATCGTTAGAGTAGTTTTGGCTGTAGATCAGCCAGCCAGCCAGCCAGTCAATCAATAAATCAATCAATCAATCAATCAGCCAACAATTCTTATTACAGTAATCAATTGCCAGTGACCTTAGAATCGCGGTATCTAGCTGCTGTGAAAATTTCACCGAAATCGTTAGAGTAGTTTTGGCTGTAGATCAGCCAGCCAGCCAGCCAGCCAGCCAGTCAATCAATCAATCAATCAATCAATCAATCAATCAATCAGCCAACAATTCTTACAGTAATCAAGTCTAACGACTTGCTGATAAATAAAACAATTAGATGCAATGTATTTTAGTTGAGACACCAGATAGTGTGGAAAGTTCTGTCCATTCAACTAATGCTGAGCTTCGAGGTAGGTAGGACAAAGGAATTTAGTTGCCAAACCAGATGGTGTAATTGTTCTATGCCTTACACTCTGTCTACGACAGACGAGGTTTGTTTGTCCTGTCCAAACAATGCGAGCTAATCTCACTCGAGTTGAGTTGTAATTAGTTGGCCTTTCCTCTATTGAATAGCATTACTAGGCCATCTCTATACATTTCATTCATTCTATCTAGCTGCTGTGAAAATTTCATCAAAATCGTTAGAGTAGTTTTGGCTGTAGATCAGTCAGCCAGTCAATCAGCCAACAATTCTTACAGTAATCAAGTCTAACGACTTGCTATAGTGATACGCCGAAATTAGACTTAGAGCATCCATTAGGTCTGTAGGCCTAATGTTGACAGTACTCTAGTAAAATCAAATAAAAGTGTGTTTTACTGGAGTTTTACTGTCCAATCAATATTCGCAATAATATTGTGTAAATGCTACGCCGACATCAACAAACACAACCGGCAACTTGAAAACGAAACTGTAATAATCTGCTCTTGATTCTCGTTTGTTGTTTGGTTAGAATGCCAGCCACATTTTGGATAATTAATTAACGTTAATAATGTTTGTCAGTAGTAGTTGTCGACGTATCGTTCACGATACCACTAATTATTGCTTAAAAATTGTAACTAAACTATGTGTATTAGTAGTTTTTGTAGTTTTTAGATACTAATTAATTACTGTAGGAAGGTGTGCGAAGAGATTCCCACCGCACCGCCCCATTGCACTACTTACATCAGAAATCGGTGGATGTCTGAAATACCGCTATACCTATAACAATCAAATTATCTCTCTCTCTCTCTCTGTCTGTTGTGCTCGAACTCCTCCAAAACGGGCGGAGGGATTGCGCTGGGACTTGGCATGTGTGTATAATTTTAACCAGTGGTCGTTATCGGCCCCTTTTCGAAAAGTTTAATTCACGTACCGGCACCGGCGGGATACCGTGTAACCCGCCACGGCTATTGCCAGCTAGTCTATGGCATATATATTCCAAAAATGTTTAATTGGTTTGCAAATATTTGTTAATATATTATATATATAAAATGTTTAAATAAATAAACAATTATCGTGATTATAAATTGCAACGAAATCACATGAAAAAATATTTAACATTGAATCAAATCACAAGGTCCAATAATTCACCAAGATAATTTATTCAGCACCTTTTAGCTAACCATCAGACCATTAAATACTGTAGAAGACAACGCACGACACACAATAAACACATAACAATTAAAATGAAATCTTTACATAGTGTAGAGCCTAGATGATGGAAAGGAACAGTTATGTGAACACTGCTTATTTAATATAATTTTTCAAATTATTTATTTTAAAATTGTTAAATGAATTTTAATATTACAATTATTATCATTTAATGCGGTTTGTGTAAGAATGTCAGCGAAACAATCAATTCCTATATCATCATTAAAATTTATCAATCAAAATTATGTAGAGTTTGGGTATAAAAATATTCATAGTTACATTGTTGATAGTATGGATGAATGAGTGATTGCATATATTATTATAAATTTCTTGGCCAATTCCAATACGGTTTATTGTAGCAGCTGCAAATGATAAGTTGTGACCGTTTAGAGGCCGTTAGAACGTAAATTTCCGACATACTCCGGTATTTCCAGGTCGAACTTCTGTATGAGCTGAGAGCTCAGCTGTTTGAGAGCCAACTACAAGCTCCATCCTGGAGGATACCAGTTCTGTTCCAACCTGGAAGGCAATACCAAGGACGGTTTCATATCAAAATTCATTAAATTTAACCTAGACTGTTCTGAGATATTGACGTTCCAACATTGGCGGATTTTGTCGGTTTGTTAAGGCTCATTTACATCGTGGCTCGCCCCGCTGCATTATTATGCCATTATGATTTATAAAAGTGTAGTGTTCGCGTTGGCGTAAATAATTAGAGGCTTTGAATTGATGGGTGTTTTCAGCTCAAAACGGCAGTTTCGGTCACACACCACGGCTCGACTGCTCAACATTGTATCTTATTATTAATTGTTCTTTATTATTTGATCACATCGATTCAATTGCAAGATGAATAAAAGTACGTGTTATTAGTCATGTCTCGCTCCAATGCCAGAAAAGTGAACAGATTGCAGTATCAACAATGTACAGTATCTACAAACATCTACAAAGAATCCTTTAAGTTATAAATAAATCAATAATGTGTGTTTTCGTGAAAACAGGGAAGGAATATCAATATAATATCCACAGAAACAAACGTTTATTAAAATCGAACCAAAATTTGGCAAAACTTATTCTAAAAATAACCATAATATATCACGAACGTACGTATAAAATCATTTAAAATACACGAGTCTCTACCACTACGACCTTTGCCTATATTGTACATTGTACAACTACCTACACATGTAGATATCACCCACAACCCAAAAATGTACACATCCATCATAAAAAGATAAAAATATAGAAAGTCTATATACCTACCACTGAAAAATTTAATTGTTTATTAAAAACCTGAACCAAACACATAAAGTACAGAACAGTAGGCTAGGTAAAAAGACCTTACAAAACTCTAGTTCTGTGTAAGACGCTTGACTCTACTTTGATTCGATCGACACCTCGACTCCAAAAATACCGAACCACATATAATCCAGCCACAAAATCATTATTTACTGCAGCAGCAATGCGGCAATGGTGGGGAACATTGAAACTTCCATACAAAATTGGGCTTGTCAAAATTTCATAAAAATACTTATATTACAACACATTCGATATCGAACACATAATTATTAACTTTACTTCATTACTTCATATTATATAGACCTTAATTGTTAGCGCTTATAGTTAATGGCCAGGCCATATTCTGGTGGTACACATTATTCGATTTCTAATGCTTTCAGACATGATTTCGTCTCCGTAACAACTATTGGGGCCTCACAGCGACGAGTTTTAAAAAATATATATTTACAAGTCCTTTTTAGTGCTGGTGGATTAATTTTCAAACGTCATTCATGTAAATAAATTACAGGTTGCAGCAGGCGGTGGTTGGGGCGATAGGTCAACCAGTTCATACTGTATCACATGTTACCCATCTAATTTATTTTAGAAGGAGTTGAGTAAAAATGTTTAGAAATTATAAATAGTTTGCGATTGTGTTTCTAATTAATAATATGCCAAGTGAACGAAGGAATTTTACTAGAGTATGAGTGGGCGCGGGTAAATTCCGTTGCTATGAAGGTCCCTCGGTTTCTATGGTGAACTCGAAACATTACAACTCGAATTAACCAAAATGAAGTTCATACCTACACTAATAAATGATCTTCTTTTTGTTCAACAGTAACAAAATTAATGCTAACGGAAGCCAAGCCAGTGGATTATGAGGTTTTTTTCATCCACATACCCGTAAGTCGAAACTTTCGGCGCTTCTTTAACTTTGATAGTTCGATTTAATTAGATCGAAAACTTGTGTAGCTGGTCGTCGGAGGGGGGGGGGGATCTAGTTGAGAAATAATATGTAGTCCCCGGGAAGTATGTGTCCGCGAAGCAATAAATTGCCCTAGTTTCATTATTTTCCTGCAGTTGATATATCCTAGCTAGACCCCATGCTCATACAGACTATGGCAGCAAAGAAGGTAGTTACGTTAGCCTCTAGATCATCGAATAGGCAATACTCTGATAATCTACAGGAGCTTATCAATCAGCAGGTTCGTTGTATCAATAATACCGATGACAGCAGGCAATCATCCCAGGCATGGAAATCGATCAACTTGCTGACTGGGAGGAAAAGCCAACCAACCACCAAGGTTAAGGCTGAATCACCAGCCGATCACCTCAATGGTAGGAAGGCCCACTTTGAAAAGCTCCTCAATAATGACAGTGTATTGCCTGATAACTTTGTTAGACAAAAAGTGTCTGAATCTGTGCTAACAGATATTCCCATTGGCGATATCTTCTTTGCTGAAGTGAAGGCTGCTGCAAAGAGCATTAAGACCAATCGTGCCAGTGGAGTATATGGTGTCCCGGACTGCCCCCCTCCCCTGAGGTCTTAAAAAAACCAGAGTGTTTTGAGCTCATTTACCCGATCATAATAGACATGTACAGAACGACGAGAGTCCAACAAGAAATGAAAACAAATAAGTTGGTGCCAGTTAGTTCCCAAGAAGGGGAATCTAACACTCTATGGATCTTTTCGGGGAATCTCATCGATCTCGATTGCTGCAAAGCTATACAATAGGATTCTATTAAATCGCACCAGGGATCCCATTGAGAGACTGCTCCGTGGAAATCAGAAAGGGTTCCGTAAAGGTAGTTGGTCAATGGAGCCCATTCTGGCGCTTAGAAGGATAACTGAATCGATATCAAAAAAGAAAGACAGGCATCTGGCTGTTATCTTTGTTAACTTCTTCAAGGCCTTTGATGCAGTCTCTCGCTCACGTATGTTCAGCATACTTTCATTATGGGATTGCTGAGGAAATTAATGCAGCAATCAGATCAGTATACGATGGTTCGACAACATTTGTATCTAAATGATGATGGTGACACAGATCCATTCGAAGTGTTATGGAGAGTCCCCCATGGTGACACACTTTCTCCATTCTTATTAATAATTACGGTTGGCTATGTCCTACGCAGGTCCTTAGATCACCATAATCGTGATGGGGTGACGGTAACACCCCATTAGTCGAGATGACGAGGAAATCCAGCCAGGCACCTATCTGATCTAGACTTCGCTGATGAAATATGAGTACTCCCAGTATCACTAGGGAGGCCAAAGGATCCTCCTTTCCTAGTAATGGTCTATTGGTTAACTCCACGAAGACCATCATTTTGACAGTTAACTTCGACAGTCTTCGGGAATTGTCTGAACGTACAAGCATAAGCTCTAAGGATGGTATGCTTGAGCATGTGGACGACTTCTGTTACCTGGGATCATAAATCCGGAAGTCAGTGAAGACCTTCGAAAACACAAGGGGAAGGAATGGGCTGCATTGAATTGGCTGTCCAGTGTCCAGGATTTGTTAGTTACATAAGAAAATTCAGAAACTTAAGGTTAGACTATTTAGAGCAGCAATAGAAACAGTACTCCTATATGGGAGTGCATGCCGGGCTTCAACTGCTGAGGATACCAAATCTCTGGATGGAACATTCATAAGAATGCTACGCCGGGTTCAGCTCTAGAACAACTGGACTCGTATTACCGCAAGGCTCTTCGGGGAGTCCTCCACTTAGGACCATACGTCAGTAACCAAATTATATATTGCCTCATTGGCTGTAGACCATTAACAATGGAGGCATACCACGAGTGCCTATGTATATTGCTGCGCTGTAAGAATTGTCCTAATCTTATCCTGCAAACGCTCACACGAGTGTTAGCCAAAGTGCCAAGAAGCAATCATTCATATGTTGGTGTCTTCTCCACTTACGATTCATCAAGAAGAGCATTCCCAATGCCTCTAATCACATCCCTTTTTACATATGAGTACAGCAAATCTTCCTTGAGCCAACGACTTCAACCGGGAACGATATCTACTATCGAGAACTACAAGGCTGAATTTATCCGCTGGTG
>JAUCBJ010008810.1:0-56217 GCA_032718475.1 Nemertoderma westbladi
ATAAATGTATACGTTTCGACTCGATATGGTCGGAGCCTCATATTCACATCGGTTTAAATGGGGTTAATCTTCCGTAGGTGAAGCAGGCGCTGCATCTTGGGAATGTAATGGATTATAAGAATTCAATGGAAGCCGATACTTTACGTAAACGCGGTCAATTCATAGGAAAGATAAATGCATTACGACAAGAATTTTATTTCGCGGATCCGTATCAATTGTGTAACATACAACGAATTTATACCACATGTTTTTATGGTAGTAGTCTTTGGGACCTTTTTTCTCCACAATGTACACGTATTTATAGTGCTTGGAATATCAATGTGAGGATTATTTTTGGCTTACCCCGTACAACACATAGATATATCGTAGAAAATATTGTGCAGTTCAATCACCCATGTATAATGATTCAATCTAGGTTTGTTTCGTTTGCTCAAAGTTTATTGACCTCTTTAAAAACATCTATTCGTTCCTTGGCAGAATTATTTTTATTTGATTGTAGATCTCGTGGCGGGTGTAATTTTAGGACAATTGGCAATTTATGTAATGAACACAATTTAAGATTATTAAAACACAATCAAGTTAAGATATTGAAGTATGTGCCATGCAGTGACGGTGCTAACAATTATAAAGTGCGCATTTGTAGGGAACTTTTGGATTGCCGGCTGAGCACTTTAGAAGTGCCGGGGTTTTCTGCAGAAGAATTAGAATTAGAATTAGAAGACTTAGTTAGTTAGTTTTAACTTAGTTAGTTAGTTAGTTAGTTAGTAACTTAGTTAGGCGTAGTTAGTAAGTTAGTAAGTTAGTTAGATAGTTAGTAACTTAGTTAGTTAGTTAATTAGTTGTTAGTTAGTTATAGTTAGTTAGTTAGTTAGTAACTTAGTTAGTTAGTTAGTTAGTTAGTAACTTAGTTAGTTAGTTAGTTAGTAACTTAGTTAGTTAGTTAGTTAGTAACTTAGTTAGTTAGTTAGTAAGTTAGTTAGTTAGTAACTTAGTTAGTTAGATAGTTAGTAACTTAGTTAGTTAGATAGTTAGTAACTTAGTTAGCTAGTTAGTTAGTTAATTAGTTTGTTAGTTATAGTTAGTTAGTTAGTTAGTTAGTAAGTTAATTAGTTAGTTAGTTAGTTAGTAACTTAGTTAGTTGTTAGTTAGTTAGTTAGTTAGTAAGTAAGTTAGTTAGTTAGTAACTTAGTTAGTTAGTTAGTTAGTAACTTAGTTAGTTAGTTAGTTAGTTAGTAACTTAGTTAGTTAGTTAGTTAGTAAGTTAGTTAGTCAGTTAATAAGTTAGTCAGTAAGTAAGTAAGTTAGTTAGTTAGTTAGTTAGTAAGTTAGTTACTAACTTAGTTAGTTAGTTAGTAACTTAGTTAGTAAGTTAGTTGTTAGTTAGTAACTTAGTTAGTTAGTTAGTTAGTAACTTAGTTAGTAAGTTAGTTAGTTAGTTAGTTAGTTAGATAAGTTACAGTTAGTTAGTTAGTTAGTTAGTTAGTTAGTAACTTAATTAGTTAGTTAGTTAGTAAGTTAGTTACTAACTTAGTTAGTTAGTTAGTAACTTAGTTAGTAAGTTAGTTGTTAGTTAGTAACTTAGTTAGTTAGTTAGTTAGTAACTTAGTTAGTAAGTTAGTTAGTTAGTCAGTTAATAAGTTAGTCAGTAAGTAAGTAAGTAAGTTAGTTAGTTAGTTAGTAACTTAGTTAGTTAGTAACTTAGTTAGTTAGTTAGTTAGTTAGTTAGTAAGTTAGTTACTAACTTAGTTAGTTAGTTAGTAACTTAGTTGTTAGTTAGTAACTTAGTTAGTTAGTTAGTAACTTAGTTAGTTAGTTAGTAACTTAGTTAGTAAGTTAGTTAGTTAGTCAGTTAATAAGTTAGTCAGTAAGTAAGTAAGTTAGTTAGTTAGTTAGTAACTTAGTTAGTCAGTTAATAAGTTAGTCAGTAAGTAAGTAAGTAAGTTAGTTAGTAACTTAGTTAGTTAGTTAGTTAGTAACTTAGTTAGTTAGTTAGTTGTTAGTTAGTTAGTTAGTTAGTAAGTTAGTTGTTAGTTAGTTAGTTAGTTAGTAACTTAGTTAGTTAGTAAGTTAGTTGTTAGTTAGTAACTTAGTTAGTTAGTTAGTTAGTAACTTAGTTAGTAAGTTAGTTGTTAGTTAGTTAGTTAGTAACTTAGTTAGTAAGTTAGTTGTTAGTTAGTTAGTTAGTTAGTAAGTTAGTTGTTAGTTAGTAACTTAGTTAGTTAGTTAGTTAGTAAGTTAGTTGTTAGTTAGTTAGTTAGTTAGTAACTTAGTTAGTTAGTTAGTTAGTTAGTAAGTTAGTTACTAACTTAGTTAGTTAGTTAGTAACTTAGTTAGTAAGTTAGTTGTTAGTTGTTAGTTAGTAACTTAGTTAGTAAGTTAGTTAGTTAGTTAGTAAGTTAGTTAGTTAGTAAGTTAGTTGTTAGTTAGTTAGTTAGTTAGTTAGTAACTTAGTTAGTTAGTTAGTAAGTTAGTTACTAACTTAGTTAGTTAGTTAGTAACTTAGTTAGTAAGTTAGTTGTTAGTTAGTAACTTAGTTAGTTAGTTAGTTAGTTAGTTAGTTAGTAAGTTAGTTGTTAGTTAGTTAGTTAGTTAGTTAGTAACTTAGTTAGTTAGTTAGTTAGTTAGTAAGTTAGTTGTTAGTTAGTTAGTTAGTTAGTAACTTAGTTAGTTAGTTAGTAAGTTAGTTACTAACTTAGTTAGTTAGTTAGTAACTTAGTTAGTAAGTTAGTTGTTAGTTAGTAACTTAGTTAGTTAGTTAGTTAGTAACTTAGTTAGTAAGTTAGTTGTTAGTTAGTTAGTTAGTAACTTAGTTAGTAAGTTAGTTGTTAGTTAGTTAGTTAGTTAGTAAGTTAGTTGTTAGTTAGTTAGTTAGTAACTTAGTTAGTAAGTTAGTTAGTTAGTTAGTTAATAAGTTAGTTAGTAAGTAAGTAAGTTAGTTAGTAACTTAGTTAGTAAGTTAGTTGTTAGTTAGTTAGTTAGTAAGTTAGTTAGTTAGTAACTTAGTTAGTTAGTTAATAAGTTAGTTAGTTAGTTAGTTAATAAGTTAGTTAGTTAGTAAGTTAGTTGTTTGTTAGTTAGTTAGTTAGTAAGTAAGTTAGTTAGTTAGTTAGTAACTTAGTTAGTAAGTTAGTTGTTTGTTAGTTAGTTAGTTAGTTGTTAGTTAGTTAGTTAGTTAGTAACTTAGTTAGTAAGTTAGTTAGTTAGTTAGTTAATAAGTTAGTTAGTAAGTAAGTTAGTTAGTTAGTAACTTAGTTAGTAAGTTAGTTGTTAGTTAGTTAGTTAGTAAGTTAGTTAGTTAGTAACTTAGTTAGTTAGTTAATAAGTTAGTTAGTTAGTTAGTTAATAAGTTAGTTAGTTAGTAAGTTAGTTGTTTGTTAGTTAGTTAGTTAGTAAGTTAGTTAGTTAGTTAGTTAATAAGTTAGTTAGTTAGTAAGTTAGTTGTTTGTTAGTTAGTTAGTTAGTAAGTTAGTTGTTAGTTAGTTAGTTAGTTAATAAGTTAGTTAGTTAGTAAGTTAGTTGTTAGTTAGTTAGTTAATAAGTTAGTTAGTTAGTAAGTTAGTTGTTTGTTAGTTAGTTAGTTAGTAAGTTAGTTAGTTAGTTAGTTAGTTAATAAGTTAGTTAGTTAGTAAGTTAGTTGTTAGTTAGTTAGTTAATAAGTTAGTTAGTTAGTAAGTTAGTAAGTAAGTTAGTTATTAATTAGTGAGTAAGTTAGTTATTAATTAGTGAGTTAGTTAGTTCGTTATTAATATGGTGTATGTATGTATATACAAAATAAATTTATATGGTATTATGTTAAAAATAGCATTTATTTAATTAATAAAATGTTATTAACATTTAATTTAATAAAACTCTTCCCACAGGGACTTCTAATTATAAGAGTGGCTTTTGTGATATATATATAGCTCATAAAACAATTCAGGTAATCTTGTTTTCTGCAGTGGCTAACGACAGAATTCTACTTCCTATTTACGGTGAATCCGTTTGAAACTAACTAAATTTGAAACTAAATGGGGTATAGAGAGAACATATAATCCATAATAGCATTAGGCCTCAAGACATCAGTTAGTATCCCAAACGCATAGAAATTGCTTTCGTTACAAACTCATTGATGAATTTAACCTTTATCTTTGCTATTCTTTGGGTGACAGACCCAACATACCCACGTACACCCTAGCGTAGCTGTGGGCCAAATTGTTCAATACGGTTTGACATGGATCAGTAAGTGGTCTGGATTTAGAACTATATGAAAATAAGTTTACTTAAATAAACTATAGTAGACAATAAATAATAGACAATATACTTACTTGTCTACCATCTGCTGTTGGTGGGATAGGAGTTGTGCGGATACGTTGGGGTGCACGTTGGCGGCTTTCTCAGCACGCAACGATATCCGTGGGTCCAACCACGAAGTAGATTCGTTCTGGTGGTTTATAAAGTAGGTCTCGCCCTCCGGCGTTTTAGATTCCTCCCAGCCGGGGGGTAGCGGCCCCAGCAGCTGTTGTGTCAGCGCCTGTTGCTGTTGAGGGGAGGCCTGGGGAACTTGGAACTCGGTTTTGGGCTGACAGAGAGCAGTTCTACCTGCGACCAACCGAGGGTCCTGCCAGGTCGTTGTTTTATCGAAGTGATTAATGTAATACTTCTGTCCGTGTTCGTCGACCCCCACGGACCACCCCTGGGGGAAGGTGGTGTCTGCCTGCACATACGCCTCCTGCGGGGGAACGAGGCTCTGAGAGCGGCCGTGGAGGTTGACGAGGTTCCTGAGGGGCTGATGGACCCGGGGGTTGGAGGCCTTGGGGGAGGCCCCGGTGGCCGGGGACAGACTGGCTGGGAGCGAGTGGGTTCGGGAATGGGAGGCCTGTAGCGCGGCGATGTGGGGGACCGCCCCGATGTGGTTGAGGGCGAGACCTGAGTTGGATGGGCTCATCGTGGGGGTCACGTTGGGCGGAGTGAAGAAGGAAGGAGGGAGATTCCGCATCCGCATAGGCACACCGAACAGGTCCTTGTTGATGGATATTTTGAAGAGCGCATCGAGGTCGGAGTCAGAGTCACCGCGAACGTGGACAACCTGACGGTGGGGTTGGTGCTGCTGTCCAGCCATGCAGAGCGATGTATCGAGTCTAGCGATGTATCGAGTCTAGCGATGTATCGAGTCCTGCGATGTATCGAGTCCAGCGATGTATCGAGTCCAGAATATATCTAGCAAATATTACTCAAGGTCTACCGGCTTATCGGTACGTTAAAGGAGACGCGGTACACCTGAATCTGGTTGTCTTGTCCGGTACTGAATCTTAATAGAGCATTTATTATGATTTATAAGCTACAATAACTGTTAGGTGCAGGCTGTGCTGTGCAGTGCAGTATGTAGTAGTAGGCCTATTATTAACTTCTACTGTGGTGGGAGGGGGAGGAAGGAGGGTAGGTATCAGGTACCTGTAGGAGAGGCCCCTATAAGCAGATAAGCCGATCTATTGCTAAACTGATAGACTGACTGACTGATAGAGACTGATCTAGGTTAATAGGTGTTGGTGTTAGGCTAGTGTTAGGTGCTAGGCTAGCACAGTAGCAGCGAGCCGATACATAAATTTATTGTAGATAAATTACTTTATCAACTAGGCCCTACGCCTACAACAGTACCGGTACGGTATCTAATATATGTCTTTGCCGTCTTGTTCTTGTGTCGAAGTGACTCAAACGCAAAGCAATTTCGCTACTGATTTTCAGACACTTCGTCACGTATTTAACTCACCTGCCAATTCCTTAATTTACAGGTCATCTTCTATTTATCATAGAGTGTTTTGATCAGCATCGAACGAGGATCGAGACATACGATGAAAGGAAAAAACTAATGTAGGCACTACAGTACATTTGTAATATTATATTACGGAATATTAGATTATACCGGGATACAGTATATTAATTATTAATATTACAGTATTATATACAACGCTTGAAGGAAAACGAACTTAGATCAAACCACCATAATACATTGCAACGGATTTAGCTATTAATCATGGCAAATTATAGTTTGTTGGTGAGTTACTGTCCACTGATCGCAACTACTTTGAGTGTATCTGTGTATGTATGACTTATTTGCATATTAGATCATTACCTGATTACCGGTATATAGTTATAAGTACATTTAGGTACCGGTATATGCTTAGCTTAATCTAACACAGTAAAATATACTATAATATCGATAGAATGCGGCAATCGCACAGTACACGTGCGATCTACAGATCTAAGTTCGCTTTGCTGTCAACGTGGGATCTAAGTTCGCTTCGCGACTACCACGATGATTACCAAAGTCTTTTAATAACATAAAAGTGGGATCTAAGTTCACCTAGTTAGGATGTAATTTCACCCAGATAGGATCTAAGTTCACCAAGATAGGATCTATCAGTCTATGTTCGCATAGGCAGATAGGCCTATATACATACCTAGGACGGGTGACAGACCGAACGTAATCAGGATCGAATGTAACATAGTTTTTACGAATCTGCGAATCGAACGTAACCTCAATTAGGCCTATGTCTGTATGTTACAGTCAGACATTGGATCCTGGCTATAAGCTATAACTATCAGACTATGTTACATTCGATCTACAAATTACTAAGCCGGAATGTAACATATATTTAATTATGTTGTGTTTTGATTTCAGGAGTTAACCGATGAAATGCTTCCTTTATTTACAGGAAGAAACAGTTTGGTGAGTACAAAACAAAGACCCAAGACCCAATTAAGTAATCTGCATAATCTTGTAACATGTGTTAACTTTCGTTTATTGTTTTGGTTCCCCCAACACGCCTCTGTAACAACATCATAATCTTGTAACATGTGTTAACTTTCGTTTATTGTTTTGGTTCCCCCAACCTGCCAACACGCTTCTGTAACCTGCTCCTTTAAATAAAAGTACCGGTAACTTGCATAATCTTGTAACATGTGTTAACTTTCGTTTATTGTTTTGATGGCAATTGGCAATGGGCTTTCTGCAGTTATATTAGGCCTACTGCAGTACTGTATTATATCAGTCGGTCACTGTCAGTTGTTAAAAATTAAATCAATATTTCATAACAACAAATTAAAAATGTATAGGCCTATCAATCAGTAAATATAGATCAGTAGATCGCAATTTGATTATAGGAAATAGGTGATATACTGATAGGCCTAATTTGTATTGCTAGGTTAGTAGGTCTACCTACTGCAGTACCGGTACTGCAGTACCGCTACCGGTAGGCCTACTGACCTAACCAGCTAACTGCCTAAGGCTGTACAGCTGTAAGGGTAAGCTGGTAAGGCATAAGACTACTGGCTGACTGGACTAGCACCTACCTGCCTTGCTGCAGTGCTGCCTACCTGTCAGCCGGTAGCCATGCTGCAATGCAGCCAGGTAGCAGGAGGTGAGGTGGGAGGCTGTGAGGGAGAATACTGGAATAGAATAATACAGCAATAGCGGTACCGTTCACCGTTCAGCGCGTTCAGCTTCAATCGTCAGATCGTTGACTACAGACTGGCAGACGGGTTTGACTAAATACGCCACCGACAACCACCGACACCTTTCGCATACCACCGACAACCACCGACAACAAAAGACACAAAACCGACACAAACCGACAGGTAAAATCACAAACCGACAACTTCGGCAATGTTAGTAAACTATTTCAGCAGTTCAGTACATGATTATACAATTTTTATTTCCAGTCCAAATATGACTACTAATACTACAAATATGTATAACTACGGGTGCAGGGGGGGGGGGGGGGGGGGGGGGGTCGGTGCCTACATACATACTGTAGTTCCCTTAAGTCAGTAAGTTACTGCAGTAGTTTTATGTTGTCATTTTATTTATCTCACCTAGCCTACAGTACATACATACCTCTAGATATTATATAAAGCATGTTGGTAAAGGGAACAGGTTTACATAAGCTTTCAAAGCGCCTTTGAACGATAGGCCTACTAACTAAATAACACCATGTTCGATTATTTGCCGAATTGTGATTGGCCAAATTACAGTATGTACTCTAATTGAGAATGCTTTGCACGCGTATCGCATGCGTCACATCAAGAATGGACCACGAATAATTTTAAGCGTGCGCGGCTATCAGCTATGCATGATGTGCCACGAACGAATGAACCACGAATTATTTTTTGCGTGGAGTGGAAGCATTCGTATCACATGTGCCACAAATGATGAGCCACGAATCGAGTCGAATATATTGACAAGTGAAATCTCACATGCGATACGAATACTATACGCATTCGTTACCTAAATTATTCGGACTGACGAACCACAGACGAAGGCTTCACGAATCTCTAAATAACATTCCACGCACCTTTCAGCCTTTTACGAATGTTGTATGTGGCACTAATGCGTTACGCATGGGGATTTTTTACTGGGTATAATTTGTTATAAATATTAGGACTGGAAATAAAAATTGTATAATCATGTACTGAAATAGTTTACTAACATTGCCGAAGTTGTCAGTATACTGTCGGTTTGTGATTTTACCTGTCGGTTTGTGTCGGTTTGTGTCTTTTGTTGTCGGTGGTTGTCGGTGGTATGCGAAAGGTGTCGGTGGTTGTCGGTGGCGTATTTAGTCAAACCCCTGGCAGACAGGTCAGCTGGCAGCTGGTTGACAATAACTGGCTGACTGGCAGACCTGCAGACTGCTGTACTGGCAGACTGGCTGACCTGACAGCCTGACCCTGACTGGTAACTAACACTGAACTGCTGAACACCTGCATCAGCCAGTCAGCGGCAATCATCTGATCATATAGGCATAGGCAGATAGGCTGATAGGCTATAGGCAGATAGGCAGATAGGCCTACCTGCCTACCCCCTCCACCCTCTATCAGCCTATTGAAAAGTTTTATTTTCTGCGCCAAAACAGCAAAAAGCCAAATGCGGCGCCAAGCACAGAACTCACAGAAGCAGCCAAGTGCAAAAAATCCTTCACCCGGCACCGGCTGCCGGCCAGCCGGCAGACCGGCTTTCTGCAAAGCTACACCAGCAATTAAAAAATCGCGCCGAGTGCAGGCAGCATCTCTATCATTGCCTGATTGCTGATGCTACGTGCTGGTTGCCTGCTACCCTGTCAGCCTGTGGCCTGTACTACTGCTGTACTGTAATGCCTAAGCTACTCTGCTACTGTTGTACTGTCAGACTGTGGCTGTGCCTTTGGCCGATTGGTTGCCTGGCACCTGGCTGCCTGGGCGGGCAGCTGCATAGTAGAGTAGCCTATAGTAAATGATAGGCTCTCCTTGTTGCCACTACTGGCAGACTGGTTCACCTCATGTTAAATAATTACATGTTCTGGAATGAATATTTACAACATATTGGCTTTCTGCTATCCGTTGACTACCATTACCATTAACAGATTAAGGGCTATTCTACTGTATTTCGTTCCAATGGCATTATCTAATCGGGAATCGGGAATGCTCTAGAGGTGCTGGTGATATTTGTGAGATATCAATATTTATTGAACAGCCAGAAAAAAAATAAATAAATTAGGTTGTTTTATAGGTGAGATAATGTTGGTGTGGATAAATCAGGTGATCCGACCTATTTCAATCTTACCGCTCTTTACAAAAATATACGAACGTGTCATTAATACTCAACTACTTATCTCTATAAAGATACGATTTACTCTCATCTTCCCAACACGGCTTTCGCAAAAAGATCACCACTATACAGATGCAATACTAACAGTTACAGAAAAATACAGGAAACCCTTGATAACCAGAGCTCCGCATGTCTGGTTTCAGTAGACCTCAAGAAAGCATTCGATACTAGACCACTCCATACTACTAAAAAAATTAGAATGTTACGGTATACACGGCCTCCCTCTCTCATTACTCAGCAGTTACCTTGACAACCGATCCCAAGTCGTATACATAAACGGCATAACATCTGATTCCATCCCTACACCTTGTGGAACCCCTCAAGGTGGAATATTAAGTCCAACCTTATTCCTGATTTTATAAATGATTTACCAAACTGTACCCTAAATTACTGGCCACTTTTTTGCGGATGACACCACTTTAATCCACTGTGATAAAAATATTAATTCACTTATTTCAACAGTCAATACAGAATTAGAAAAACTTGACGAGTGGCTTACTGACAATAAACTCACCTTGAACTTAAAAAAAAACTGAATATATTATTTTTGACAACCGCAACCAAACTACAATTCCTACAGTTAACCTCCGTTCAAATCCTATAACTAAAACTACATCTACAAAATTTGTATGAGTCTACATAGATCATAATGTAAATTGGAAGATTCACTGCCATTAACTACATTTTATCTAAACTATCGAAATTGACTGGCATATTTTTTAAATTACATATATTATACGGACTAATTCCATGGGGCATCAGCTACAATTCCTATACTAATCAAATAAAAATAGCAATTAATACAATTATTAGAGCAATTACCTTTAGTCACTTTCAATCTCATGCGGCTCCCATTTTTAAATCCTTGAAAATTTTACCACTTGAAAAACAATTTCAACTGGAAGTCGCGAAATTCATGTTTGACATAAAAAATTGTTCTAAAACTGACAACCTTACAAAATTATTTACATCAATATCCAATGTTCATAAGTATTCTACTCGTTCAGCATCCACTAAAAGTTTTTTTTATCGCGTGTTCGACTCAAAATATCCCAACAGTCTTTAAAATTTACCGGCCCAAAAATATGGAATGAATTACCTATCGAAATTAAAAATGCAAAGACCAAAAAGTCACTTGTTATTCTCCTAAAAAATAAATATCTTTAATCTCTAATATAACTGTTCCCCAACCACTCCTGCTACATCGAATTATTCTATTCTCTTATATTTCTCGTTTCTCGTATTACCCTAACTTTATACTAATAAATATCTTGAATCTCTAATATAACTGTTCCCCAACCACTCCTGCTACATCGAATTATTATATTCTCTTATATTTCTCGTATTACCCTAACTTTATACTAATAAATATCTTGAATCTCTAATATAACTGTTCCCCAACCACTCCTGCTACATCGAATTATTCTATTCTCTTATATTTCTCGTATTACCCTAACTTTATACTAATAAATATCTTGAATCTCTAATATAACTGTTCCCCAACCACTCCTGCTACATCGAATTATTCTATTCTCTTATATTTCTCGTATTACCCTAACTTTATACTAATAAATATCTTGAATCTCTAATATAACTGTTCCCCAACCACTCCTGCTACATCGAATTATTCTATTCTCTTATATTTCTCGTATTTCCCTAACTTTATACTAATAAATATTATCTATTAACTACATCGTACGATTTTTTTCTCTTGCCTAAATTCTGACTCCTACTCCTCCTGTAGCGTATGTAAGTCAATGCAGGTTCACCCGCTATACATTAGCTAATTTCAATATCATTAAATAATTAAATTAAGTTCAATTAAAATTAAAAAAATTTAACAAATTTGATGCTATCGAGTCCCCCCCCCCCCCCCCCCCCCCCCACTGCCAACCCGATGTTGTGTTATAATCTTTATTTTACTCAAACGGTCACTAAACTACAGTAGCATTGCTACAGTTGACCGTTCGAGTACCTATACAACTTAAATCTGTAAATAGTTAAACCTGCACCTGGCAGCAAGGGTACAGGGCATGACCCAGCAGATGAGCTGCACAGCCAATGGTGGGTCATGTGCGCGAGAGTAGATATGGGTGATGGGCCTCATATCTGACTCCACTGCGACACCCACCCTGTGGAATGGCAAACCAGGGTGTCGTATTTGCCCCGAGAGCTGACTCGGCAAAAAAGCACCCCCCAACCCCCACTATGGATTACATTAGTAATACGGAGGTCCAGCCACTAGAGGCCAGTGGAATGACTGGACACAATCGGCCTCACAGGCGTCAGTTATCTCCTGACCGGCTGCCTGTCTCACCCCCTACTGGAGAGAGAGCGGCAAACAATTCTTTGAGTCCCTTTCCTGATGACCTTTCTGGCCCAAACCCTGGGTCACCAGGGAGGCCAGATTGTGAGGGGGAGAGGGATTCTGGAGTTGGAGGCTACTCTCATGATCCACCCCGACCAACAAAGCCATTGGTGAATCTGAGGCAAGTCACTAGACTAGCCTCAGTAAACACCCTAACACTCGGGTCCGCAATGCGACAAGGTGAGCTGACGACTGCCTTGGCAGATAAGCTTTCTCTTAGTGCAGTGGGTGTTCAAGAGCACCGAATGCAGACTGGACAGACTGATGAGGTTCTGATTAAGGACATGGGGGGCGGTTGGAAACTCGCCCTCGCTTCAGCAGATGATAGTGGCAATGGTGGAATTGGTCTATTGATGAATCCAACTGCACATGCAGCATTGGACAAAATAGACCAAATCTCTAACCGCATCATCCGTTGCCACTTCTCATGTTCTGGAAGACTAGCTAAGAAGTTTCCTAAGGTGGTTCTGATTGTGTGCTACTCTCCAACTAGTGTTGCCCCTGTAGAGGAGGTGGAAAATTTCTACCAGAATCTACAAGCAGCTACTGATGGAGTGGATCAGCATGCATTCCTAACATTCCTGGGAGACTTTAATGCAAGTCTGCATCAATCACCTACATCGCCCTGGGTCTATAGCAATAGTGTTAACCGAAATTCCGTCCATCTTCAGGATTTTATCTCTGGAAATTGATTGTTTTCGGCTGGAACCCAGTTCAAGAAGCGAACTGGAAAGCTATGGACTCATAGTGGACCCAGTGGTCACAAGTCCCAGATAGACCATATCCTGTTTCGTAGGAAAAGCAGGAGCTCTATACAAGACTGTAATGCATTTACACTACGACCCTTCTCCAGTGATCACCGCCTTATTGTGGCCAAGGTAAGACTTAGTCTGCGTGCTAGCAGAACAACGAAATCTGCCTTGCCGCGGCATGACTGGTCCTCTCTGTTGCAACAGCCAAGTGTGAGATCCAGCTTCACACTACAGCTGAGCAACAGGTATGAGGCTCTTGCCTCTGAGGCGGCAGATCACTGTGAGGGCTATACTGCCTTCACAGAGGCAGTTAAGTTAGCAGCTGCAGAAACAGTTCCTGTATATCCTCGAAACAGGAAACGGGCCCCCTGGACTGACAACAAAATTCAGAAGTGCCGAAATAACCTCTACAAGGCGCAGAAAGAGTCCCGACTCAAACAGACTACAGCGGCCAAGAATGCAGTTAAGGCTGCATCTAGGTCCCTGAACAGGCAGTACTCTGTTAATTTACAGGAGCTAATAAACCAACAGGTTGATGCCATCAATGATGCTGACGACAGCAGGCATTCATCCCAGGCATGGAGGTCGATCAACTTGCTTGCTGGTCGAAAAAGCCAACCAACCACCAAGGTTAAGGCTGAATCACCAGCCGATCGCCTCAATGGTTGGAAGGCCCACTTTGAAAAGCTCCTCAATAATGACAGGGCATTGCCTGATAACTTTATAGAAGTAAAAGTGTCTGAGTCTGTACTCCCAGATATTCCCATTGGTGATATCTCCTTTGCAGAAGTGAAGGCTGCTGCAAAGAACATTAAGACCAATCGTGCCAGTGGAGTAGATGGTGTTCCCCCTGATGTCTTTAAAATACCTGAGCGTTTAAAGCTCATCTATCCCATCATAGTAGACATGTACCGTACAACAAGAGTCCCACAAGAATTGAAAACAAATAAGTTGGTGCCAGTTCCCAAGAAGGGCAACCTAACACTCTATAGTTCTTTGCGGGGAATCTCATTGATCTCGATTGCTGCAAAGTTATACAATAGAATTCTATTAAATCGCATCATGGATCCCATTGAGAGACTGCTCCGTGGAAATCAGAATGGGTTCCGTAAAGGTCGTGGGACCATGAAGCCCATTTTGGCACTTAGAAGGATAATTGAAGAGTTATAAAAAAGAAAGACAGGCATATGGCTGTTATCTTTGTTGACTTCTTCAAGGCCTTTGATTCAGTCTCTCGCTCACGTATGTTCAGCATACTTTCATTATATGGGATTCCTGATGAAATTATTGCAGCAATCAGATCAGTATACGATGGTTCGACAACATTTGTGTCTACTGTTGATGGTGACACAGAACCATTCGAAGTGTTATGGGGCGTCCTCCAGGGAGACACACTTGCACCATTCTTGTTCATAATTGTTATTGTTGTTGTCCTTAGATCATCATAATGGTGATGGGGTGATGATAACTCCACCTACTGGCTCCAGAAGTCGAGGAAATCCTGCCAAATACCTAACTGATCTAGACTTTGCTGATGACTTAGGAGTACTCTCAGAATCACTAGAGGGAGCCCAACGGCTCCTCGGCTCATTAGAACATGCTGCTTCTAGTGTTGGTCTTTTTATTAACTCCAGAAAGACCAAAATTTTGACAGTTAACTTTGAAAGTCCTCAGCAAGTCTCTGATCGGATGAGCATAAGCTCAAAGGATGGTATGCTTGAGCATGTGGACGACTTCTGTTACCTGGGATCATGGATCCGGAAGTCAGGTGAGGACCTTCGAATACGCAAGGGAAAGGCATGGGCAGCCTTGAATAGGCTTTCCAGGATTTGGAAGTCACCGAGTGTTAATCGGAAACTTAAGGTCCGATTATTTAGAGCAGCAGTAGTTCCAGTACTCCTCTATGGGAGTACATGCTGGGCTCTAACTGCTGAGGAAACCAAATCTCTGGATGGCACATTCACAAGAATGCTACGCCGGGTTCATTTTGTCAAGTACAATGCACACATCTCCAACCAGACACTATATAACATTGAAGGTGTCTCATTGTTCCCCCAAGCTTGACACTAGAACAAAATCGCCTCCGCTTTGCAGGATATTGCTTTCGCCGTGAGGACCAGCCAGTGCATAATCTTGTACTTCGGCAGCCTCATGGAGTGAATAAGCATGGTGGACAGCCCATGACTTTCTTGAGACGCATCTTAAAGCACATTGGCCTTGAAGATGCGGATGATCTAGCAAATGTCATGGGTGATAGGGAGTTGTGGCGATGCAATTTTGTCGACAAGCCGGCACAGCATTCTTAAAAATGCAGCTGCATTGCAGCATGCCGATCCTAGTAGTAGTAGTAGTTTGGTCGAATTTAAAATCGAATTTAAAATATGAAAAGTTAAACTTTATGAGACGGGCGATTTTATGACTAGGATGATGAAGATTCCCCTTCCCATTGTCGACTCTGTTATAGAATGACACTCAATGCTAATGTTATGATCATGATTTGTTTCTAGTTTATGTCGGTTCAGTGAGCTTTATGTAAATCATGTTGTTATTATTGATCGTGATAAAAGGCCGATGCGTTGCATATTGAAGGTTCCCTGAAACAATCAGTTTAGAGGCGATCGATTTAGAAACGATATAAAATTAAGTATAAAGTTGTTGACTTCGGGGTTGAATGTGTATCGAACGGTAACACTATTTAGTATGTTGGTAGTTGAGAGGAGGAGTATCAGGCGAGGAGTATCAGAGATTTATATTTGTTTTGTTTAATACTCGAACGTTGGAGCCGATACATTCTCACCAATGAAGAGAAGTTGGACTATTACGTCATTTTAATTATTTAAAAATCCTGACGGTAAAAAGTATTCTGATATCTGGTAAGGCACAAACCATAGGCGTAGTGTGGTCTATCAGCACCCTGGGGTACATATAATAACTTTTAGCCCCCCCCCCCCTGCTGTAAAATTTTCAGAAAAAAAAAATAAAAAGAAATAATAATAATGTGCGATATTCGAAATATTTGCATATTTTCAACATTATGGAACGCGAAATTAAATACCCTCAACAACACTGTAATTTCCCTACCATAGAGCCAATCAGCCGCGTAGCCAGGAATTTCCCACGGTAGGGTCCCAGACCCCAAATGGTAATTCATATTTATAGTAGTTGTGGGTGTGAGAGAAGAGCCCCTTCCCCCCCCCCCCCCAGCGTAGTCCAGGTGTGATTGTTTGGAATTTTAACAAAATGCCCGCCACACGTGATGTGTAATGTTTAGTAGGGTACGCAGCAAACTTCGCCCGCAGACAATCTTCTCCCGCGAGCAACCATCGCCAACTAAACAATTATTGTTTTGGTTAGAAAAAGCCGTTTCTGTAACCTGCTCCTTACCTTAAATTGGTAACAACATCGTTTATTGTTTTGGTTAGAAGAAGCCGTCTCTGTAACCTGCTCCTTTCCCTTAATTGGTAACTAAAATGGTTACTAACACAAATCTTATTGGGCGAAGGTTGTTCGCGGTGGAAGATTGCCTTGCGGGCGAAGGTTTTCCCCGGGGTGAAGTGTGGACGCTGGCGAAGGTTGTACTCGGGTGAAGGTTGCACCCAACCTGCAGCCTGTAGTACAGTAGTCGGTATACTACTCATTCTGAGTAATGCGCACCAGTACATGTTCATTCCCCCAGTAAAGCCCCCCCCCCCCCCCCCCCCCCAGTAAAGGTGAGTAATTTAGAAAATCCGCTATTAAGAATTAATATGATAAAATCATAGTTATAAAGTAAGTTACTGAAATTACAAATGAAATTGAATTAATAAATTAAATTAATATTATAAATAAACTGAGGGGACTGTTTTACATACGGTCATTTAATTTGGCTTAATTGGAAAGATTAAAAATAATACTTTAATTATAACAGAAAGTTTTTATGTTTCAAGAACTGCTATTTGCGTGTCATTTATCCCCCTGTCATTTAGCTTTAAATCATTTACGTAATGATGTGTCATTTAAACTCATTAACATAATAATATTTATACGGCATAGCAACTGGTCTGGTCGTCATGCTGTCATGGCTTTTCAGTAAATTTAATAATATTTATATTAAGAACAGTTAACTTATTCTTAAAAACTAGTACTATAGGCCCTACTACTACCATGCAGCCATGGAATCATAACAACATGTATTGATAACATAAAAGTATTGCAAAATGACAGTAGGCAAATTTCAATTCATGTCATTTAAATTAAGGGACGTAAAATTTAAATGTGCTTCCGTTTTTTAAATACCTTATCTTGGTCTAGTGGTGACATTACTCTGCTTCCGATTAGGGAGCCCGGGTTCGATCCCTAGATGCGGCAGCACTATTTGGGCACAGTGTTTTATCCAGCAGCCTAGCCCAACCCCGGCTTTCATCCTTCAGTGGTCGATAAATTGGAACCAAGGCAACTTGGGAAACAGAGTGGAAGGGTTTACTGTGGAAGATCACCCATGGTGGTGAACAGGCTGACAGGCATTCCTTGGCTTAACGAGCCTAAAAGATTCTCCCATTCAAATACCTTATTTACAAATCGGCGATTTCCATTTAGTTAAATGTCGCTTCGTGAAACAATCCCCCACCCCACACCCACACCATGGTATATTATTTTATAAACTGCCACATTTTGAAATTGAACTAATTATGGTACCGGTACCGGTACATTATTAAATACACTTTTTTGATTTATTGAAAGTCAGAATGTTCTAATTAATTACATTTCAAAGTAATTTTCATGGTATTAATAATAATATTGAATTAAAATACATAGCCACCCACAGGTTATTTAGTTGTGACTCGGCAAGACAAGCTACGCAATATCCAATCACGTTGGTCAGTGTACCCAGAAAAAATTACATAATTCATTATATTACATCAGAGTCAGAGTGCCTATCTTATTTATGCTATCTTTCATTGGTATATATTGAAACCTGCTTGACAGGCAAGGCACAGCGACGTCGTCTAATCAAAGCACAGAAACCAAGGCAGGAGCCAGTGGGCGCCCCCCTGCAGTGCAGTGGTCAATTGGGCTCCATTTCATTGCTTTACATTACAGACTATTAAACTGGTTGAGAGATTATATAATATAGGCCTAAGTAATAAGCTGGCTTTCTAAGAACATTGTATGATATTATGATGCCTTATCATGCGGGCGGGGGGGCACTTTGATGGGGTATATGGTCTCCTTTCTACTACTTATTTTCTTTGGCAACCTGCCTGGGATAATGTGGATTGTATCTGGTCTGGGGTCGGGCTCCTTTCCAAAGCAACTTCAACTTCGAATATTTACTAATATTCGGTTTATTGCACTTGTCATTATAATTTTTTTAATTTAACGGAACTTGACGATGGCAAAATGCTCTCAGAGTTAGTGTAAGTTGGAATCTCCACGGTAGGGTCCCGGGACCCTGGGACCCTACCCTCGCTACGCTAGTGGAGCCAATGTACAACAAGCAAATTATAATCACAACAGCTGAATAACATTTCACTAATTGGCAATTGGAGTTACGAACATTAATTAATTCGTTAATTGTTTTATCTGTGTTCAGTCAGTTAGAGTAATCTCAAGCAGTTCATCGTCTCTACAATTTTAGTTATACTGCCCTCAACCCTGGCTAAACACACAAACTCATGATACAGAAAATTACCGATGAAACTTTTGAATATTTTAATTTTTCGTGAAATGTAATGAATTTTAAAATTTTTTAAATGGAACAATACAGGGGTAGATTTTTGGGTATGGGGGGTATCTGAGGCCTATTTTATGAAGCTGGAAGTATAGGGCCCATCGTCATTCATCCTGGGAGACTCTGGGGTACACTTTGCGGCGGCATTGCTGGATCCCCACGATCAAGGCCGAGGACTTTACCAGGGCGAGATTCTGTCTAGTTGGTACGGGCCTTCCTTCTCCATCGAAATTGCGTCATTCCGGAATAGGGAAGGGCCCGTTCGGCTCGCCATTTTTATGGTCATCCGGTCGCCCCCCTGGAATCGCTCTAGATCTGCGCCAAAAGGGCCCTTTACATAGTGCCTATTAGTGCGTACTAGTGCCTATTAGTGCCTACTAGTGCCTATTAGTGCCTATTAGTGCCTAATAGTGCACCTATAGAACGCGCCAACAGTATGCAGATTTATCTTCACTCGGAAACCCCTAACCGACTTTCCGCTACACGAGTTAATAATCTGACGGTCATTGCGTACAACCGTCGCCTACAGTCACCACAAAGATGAAGGCTTCAGTCGGAGCGATAATATAGGAGGACGATGTATCCATAGGAGATGACGACGCTCTGGGCAATTCGACAATCCTTCTGTGTTGTGGCGACGGAGGACGATGTATCCATAGGAGATGACGACGCTCTGGGTCATTCGACAATCCTTCTGTGTTGTGGCGACGGAGGACGATGTATCCATAGGAGATGACGACGCTCTGGGTCATTCGACAATCCTTCTGTGTTGTGGCGACGGAGGACGATGTATCCATAGGAGATGACGACGCTCTGGGCAATTCGACAATCCTTCTGTGTTGTGGCGACGGAGGACGATGTATCCATAGGAGATGACGACGCTCTGGGCAATTCGACAATCCTTCTGTGTTGTGGCGACGGAGGACGATGTATCCATAGGAGATGACGACGCTCTGGGCAATTCGACAATCCTTCTGTGTTGTGGCGACGGAGGACGATGTATCCATAGGAGATGACGACGCTCTGGGCAATTCGACAATCCTTCTGTGTTGTGGCGACGGAGGACAATGTATCCATAGGAGATTACGACGCTCTGGGTAATTCGACAATCCTTCTGTGTTGTGGCGACGGAGGACGATGTATCCATAGGAGATGACGACGCTCTGGGCAATTCGACAATCCTTCTGTGTTGTGGCGACGGAGGACGATGTATCCATAGGAGATGACGACGCTCTGGGCAATTCGACAATCCTTCTGTGTTGTGGCGACGGAGGACGATGTATCCATAGGAGATGACGACGCTCTAGGCAATTCGACAATCCTTCTGTGTTGTGGCGACGGAGGACGATGTATCCATAGGAGATGACGACGCTCTGGGTCATTCGACAATCCTTCTGTGTTGTGGCGACGGAGGACGATGTATCCATAGGAGATGACGACGCTCTGGGCAATTCGACAATCCTTCTGTGTTGTGGCGACGGAGGACGATGTATCCATAGGAGATGACGACGCTCTGGGTCATTCGACAATCCTTCTGTGTTGTGGCGACGGAGGACGATGTATCCATAGGAGATGACGACGCTCTGGGCAATTCGACAATCCTTCTGTGTTGTGGCGACGGAGGACGATGTATCCATAGGAGATGACGACGCTCTGGGCAATTCGACAATCCTTCTGTGTTGTGGCGACGGAGGACGATGTATCCATAGGAGATGACGACGCTCTAGGCAATTCGACAATCCTTCTGTGTTGTGGCGACGGAGGACGATGTATCCATAGGAGATGACGACGCTCTGGGTCATTCGACAATCCTTCTGTGTTGTGGCGACGGAGGACGATGTATCCATAGGAGATGACGACGCTCTGGGCAATTCGACAATCCTTCTGTGTTGTGGCGACGGAGGACGATGTATCCATAGGAGATGACGACGCTCTGGGTCATTCGACAATCCTTCTGTGTTGTGGCGACGGAGGACGATGTATCCATAGGAGATGACGACGCTCTGGGCAATTCGACAATCCTTCTGTGTTGTGGCGACGGAGGACGATGTATCCATAGGAGATGACGACGCTCTGGGTCATTCGACAATCCTTCTGTGTTGTGGCGACGGAGGACGATGTATCCATAGGAGATGACGACGCTCTAGGCAATTCGACAATCCTTCTGTGTTGTGGCGACGGAGGACGATGTATCCATAGGAGATGACGACGCTCTGGGCAATTCGACAATCCTTCTGTGTTGTGGCGACGGAGGATGATGTATCCATAGGAGATGACGACGCTCTGGGCAATTCGACAATCCTTCTGTGTTGTGGCGACGGAGGACGATGTATCCATAGGAGATGACGACGCTCTGGGTCATTTGACTGATGCTGGTGACACCAGCGATGACGAATTGGTGTTCGAGGGGTTTGAAGACTAGACTGTTTAGTTTTAGTTGGTTAAAGATTGGTGTGCGACTTAATGTTAAATGATTTAATTAATGTAATTCTAATGTAACAACTTATTATTGATGATTTTAGAGCTTACATCGGATTATACAGTAGTCTAGTAAAACAGTCTAACTCTTAAGATAAAATATATAAAACAGTCTAACTCTTAAGATAAAATATATAAAACAGTCTAACTCTTAAGATAAAATATATAAAACAGTCTAACTCTTAAGATAAAATATATAAAACAGTCTAACTCTTAAGATAAAATATATAAAACAGTCTAAAATTAATGAATGGGAGAATCTTTTAGGTTCTTTAAGCCAATGAATGCCTGAATGCCAATAAATTTAATTGAAATATTTCACGTGAAATAATTCAAGTCAATGAATTCTTTAAACCCTAAATTATAATGTAAAGGCTTAGTAGGTTTTGTATATCTGGGACGTTTACAACAGCTGCCGATTAAAGTAACAAAACTAGAAAACTGAACCAGGGTGCCGCCAGCTGGGTACTAACAGCCTGTTGGGTAGACTCAATGGAACATTTCACAAATTTTCATAGGAGACTTGTATTATTTATATTGGTTGCTTTCGATGTTTTTTATCAGTCTAACTGATAATGTATTTAGGTAGAAATAAACTAATACAGTAAGACCCCTTGGCAGAATAAACTGCTATTTGGGGCCGTTTCCCAGGTTGCGGATATGTATAACATTCAAACATCGCACTAATTGTGATTGTGATTTGTCTGCTTATACGACTGTGTATCACATTAGTCGGGAGGCAGTTTGTTTGGTTATGTAAGTCATTCTTGGTTTGCATCTTTCAATCCCATCTGTTCCTTGGAGTCCGTGTAAGACAGGTTCAAAGCCATCTTGATGGCGCGTTCTAGTTCAAAGGAATGAAACTGTTTGATTAGTTGTTAATAAATGTTTATTAATTACGGAGCAATAACAATATATTTGGTCATTTCACGCATCACATCGCACACCTTACATCTCACAAACTATTTAAAACTACAAATTGCACTACCAGTAGAATAAAGTAAAGTAAGTCATACTTAGTCAAGTAAAATAAATATTTTTAATTAAATAGGTAATATATATGGATATAAAATTACTATAATCTTATAAATACTAGCATTGCTACAATATTATTGAAATTTAATATAAAGGATGCACAATAAAACCTGGTGCTCACTTTTTATATTTACACAAAATTTAGTTTAATACCAGATTTGGGGGGGGGGGGGGGGGGGTGTACAATATTTACAATATATTTAGATTGGTACATCAACCGGTACCGCTATACAATTTTGTGTTTAGTTTTTACTTACGATAAATGTGTCAATTGGTCATTAAGTTTTACGATGTACAGTTTAGATCCTTTAAGTATTAATTAACATTACAACAAAGCCAACAACAAAGCCAATAGACCACTGTCGAATCACTGACTAGTAAACCTACAGTACTCTAAGATAATACTACTGTATTGTAAGTAGATAGACGGATTATAAAGTTCATTATAATACATAATATTAATATCATTATTACTATCAAAATGTTACAGAGCAAATGTGGAAGATAAAAATTAATAAGGTTAAAATTAAATAAGGTACAATAAGTGGTCATGTTTATTAATGTAGAAGATGCAGATATATAATTACTCAAATTACAAAAAATCATTTTTTAATACATTTTAGTTATTAATATAAATTAATATAAAGGCAAAGTTGATGGATTTGGCCAGACTACTATACTTCCAATCCAACACACTAAAAAAAAGTAACTTAGAGACTAGACCCAGTCCAGGTTCTTCCAAGTATATTGTATTGTCTTTTAAAACAAAGAAAACCATAAAATATAAATTTAATTTTAATTCCCGAAGGAACACAGCGCAATATGTTTAAGGTACGATAATAGCTTTACTGCTTAATGAAGCAAATTTATTACTAAAGAGTAAAGACAATTAAAAATTAATATAAAATGAAAAAATTATATTAGCATTGGGGTCTAGCATAGTGGTTGTATTAATGCTACATATAATAATAGCATTGGGTTGTAGCATAGTGTTTGTCGTCTATTTGGTATCGGAGTTGGTGAGCCGTCCAGCGGCTACTCTGCGCTTTATCCGGTCGCCCAGACTCCTGTAACCAGTTCGTCTGAGTCCCTCTAGGAGGAGCTCCACTGTGGCGCGCCGCCCCAACGCCTCTCTCCACGCGTTCAACATGCTGTATATCTGATCCCGCAGTGTGTCGTTCTCCAGAGCGATCGCGTCTAGATCTGTTTCTGTAAAAGGCTTCCGGCCGGCCTTGGGACACGCCAGATTGCGCGCCAAAACCCGCCAATTACGGCCGATATCCGATTCGGCCATCTCGAAGGCCACAGCTAATTCCTTGTCGATTCGATTGTCCGACTCAACGCAAACATCGATTAGATCGCCCGCCAATGGCGTCTCGGTTCGAGATTCCAGAACGTCTGAAGAAATAGTAGAAGCGCTGGGGGTTCGTTGCCTAGAGACCAAATGGTAACGCCTACGATAGATGAGAACTGCCGTGGTTGCCACGGCGATAAGAGTTAGTATTCCCATGGCAACCGTTATAATAAACAGAGCGTTGGGGCCGCTAGATGGCGCATTGTGACCAAGATCAGCTGGAGCTTTCAGTTCGAAACTGCTGGGATGGACGGGGTGTGGGGAGCACTTGGCGTTGTTTGATTGGTTGCCTGGCAACACAGTGAGCAA
The DNA here is from genome assembly GCA_032718475.1 of Nemertoderma westbladi. NCBI lineage: Eukaryota > Metazoa > Xenacoelomorpha > Nemertodermatida > Nemertodermatidae > Nemertoderma > Nemertoderma westbladi. Next base: position 23,626 of record JAUCBJ010008810.1, read on the forward strand.
CCCCTCGGCCCGGCAGTCCCGGTGTCCGACGCAGGGCTGCGTCCGACTCTCGATGTCCGAGTAATAACCCGGACGACACTCGCTACAGGTTCCGTTCCAGTCGACACCCCGGCCGCGAGCGCACATGGCGTTTTTAACGCAAACATTAGGCCTAACCACTTTGGTACGAGACGCCACGTAGTGGTAACCATGGATACACCGACACACTGTATCGCTGGTATGAGTCGCCGGTGTCTGCGTGGTCTCGTTACGTTTCGCAAGACACAGTCTGCTGGGTCGGCATGTAGAAGTCAGACTCCAACTATCCGTGTAGAAAATTCTATTTCCAGATTTCCCGCACGGCTCGCACGCGGTTTGTTGCTCGGCGGTGCACATTCGCTCAACGCGGTGCCCCGGACCGCACATATTGCACCGCAGTCCGTTCTGGAATACACACGAGGTTGCGTTGATGGTGGGAGGGCGACAAAGAGGTGATATATAGCTCGGTGTGGGGTTGCCGGTAGTCAAAGCAACCATATTACATAAGGTTAAGAGTATAAAGTTGGTCCAACAATAAAAAACGTTATTACAAGTCGTCATAGTTACAGAGTTATTAGCTGATTAGCAAATTGCGATAATTTAATTAAATAAGCAACCAGAATATAAGAGCAGTCACAATCAATATAAGAGCAGTCACAATCAATATAAGAGCAGTCACAATCAATATAAGAGCAGTCACAATCAATATAAGAGCAGTCACAATCAATATAAGAGCAGTCACAATCAATATAAGAGCAGTCACAATCAATATAAGAGCAGTCAAAATCAATATAAGAGCAGTCACAATCAATATAAGAGCAGTCACAATCAATATAAGATCAGTCACAATCAATATAAGAGCAGTCACAAGCAATATAAGAGCAGTCACAATCAATATAAGAGCAGTCACAATCAATATAAGAGCAGTCACAATCAATATAAGAGCAGTCACAATCAATATAAGAGCAGTCACAATCAATATAAGAGCAGTCACAATCAATATAAGAGCAGTCACAATCAATATAAGAGCAGTCACAATCAATATAAGAGCAGTCACAATCAATATAAGAGCAGTCACAATCAATATAAGAGCAGTCACAATCAATATAAGAGCAGTCACAATCAATATAAGAGCAGTCACAATCAATATAAGAGCAGTCACAATCAATATAAGAGCAGTCACAATCAATATAAGAGCAGTCACAATCAATATAAGAGCAGTCACAATCAATATAAGAGCAGTCACAATCAATATAAGAGCAGTCACAATCAATATAAGAGCAGTCACAATCAATATAAGAGCAGTCACAATCAATATAAGAGCAGTCACAATCAATATAAGAGCAGTCACAATCAATATAAGAGCAGTCACAATCAATATAAGAGCAGTCACAATCAATATAAGAGCAGTCACAATCAATATAAGAGCAGTCACAATCAATATAAGAGCAGTCACAATCAATATAAGAGCAGTCACAATCAATATAAGAGCAGTCACAATCAATATAAGAGCAGTCACAATCAATATAAGAGCAGTCACAATCAATATAAGAGCAGTCAAAATCAATATAAGAGCAGTCACAATCAATATAAGAGCAGTCACAATCAATATAATAGCAGTCACAATCAATATAAGAGCAGTCACAATCAATATAAGAGCAGTCACAATCAATATAAGAGCAGTCACAATCAATATAAGAGCAGTCACAATCAATATAAGAGCAGTCACAATCAATATAAACAAGGCCAACTAATAAACCAACAAATAAAAAGGGAAATATAGTTAAAAAAGTTATGTTTAAAAATAGTTATGAAGTTAAATAAACTGGGCCAGTTTATATATTCCCTTTGGTATTTAAGGAATTCCCCATCCAATAGTAATTAGTTAGGTAGATAACTTTAGGCACCCACGTCAATAGAAATATTGATAGGTTGCTCTGTCAAGAGGCCCGTCAATCACAAATTGACCACATTCCTAAAGGCAACAACTTCCCCTTCCTGGTGTCTCCTTGGTAAGGGTTGAGCTTCTACACTCAGCTCAGCAGGAGGTTGACAATCTCATCTCATTGACGCCACTAAGTCCAACGCAGCCAGTAGTCTGGCCAGCTCTTGGGGATACCTACTGCTACTACCTATAGAGATTAATTGCTTTAGCTTTGTACAAATAATGATAATACTCTTCCCGAGTTATCACCTATTAATAGGATAATTTTGGTACCGGTACTGCTAGTGATATTACTCACAACTTGACTATAATAAGCAATACAAACAATAAGCAAATTTATATAACAAACAAAAAAAACGTTGGACTGTGTCTGAATCTGGAGCTACCATCAATTAATTTAATTAAATCAATTAAAATCTGTGAAATTAAATGTATTTAAATACAATTCTTATAAAAATAAGTTTTGTCATTAAGTAAGTGTTTGATAAGCTAGGTAAGCTTGGTAAGCTTGGTAAGCTAGGTAAGCTTGGTAAGCTAGGTAAGCTTGGTAAGCTAAAGCTAGGTAAGCTTGGTAAGCTAGATAAGCTTGGTAAGATCAAAATATTTAGGATTAAAGAAACCTTTATCTGTAAATGGTTTACAAATACCGCTTTTTAATATAACAAACCCACATATTTAATTCTGAAATTATAAGTAATCTTACAATAATTCCAACTTGAAAAAAGTTAAATAGTGGCGAAATTGACCGCAAGCGAAATAAGTGATCGCCAGCGCAAAGCAAATTCACCGCATGTGAAAAAATTGTTTTTTAATAATTGGGCTCTTTGCTTTATAGGTTTATCAATTTGAGTTATATTGTAGAGCTTTTCACAATAAATAGATGAAAGTATTCAGTACGGTTTAGTGTATCTACTCTCCAATAGGTCCTATATAACTAAATGTAAATAAAAGCCGATACAAGTACAAGTGTATTATTATTATATAGAGGAATGAGCTCACTGGCTGTCAGACAGACAGATCCCCTCGCTGTCATAAATTCCTAAACACATCTAACTTGAGATTCTTTATAAACTCGAGGGAGGCCAGTACGGATATTCAGGGAGGTAATTTGTCTGATAATTTATTGGCCTATAGAATGTGAAACCCTCCTCTAGACACCCCCACAATCTGTGTTACTACATTAGCTTGAAGCTCCTATAGGAGTTTCCGTCGAGATTCTAAGAATTCTTTAAGTCTTCTGTTTTAGCTTACATCAGCAAAGTCCCCCCCTATCTGACATCAGCAATGCAATAAGGATAAAAAAATTAAATAGTCATTGCTAGATAATAATAATGTATGCTAAAAAATATCATTAATTTCATTTGGACATGAAAATTAAAAGTAAAAGGTTCAAAATGGGATCGTAAAAAATGTGTTAAGTTAGAGCGGTTTTGGTTCAAAGAGGAAAGTTTTGTCTCGTGAGGAAAGTCCATGAAGGTGTTGAGTTGACCTACGACCTCGGCCACCTGCCGTATTCTGTCGGTAGTTGCTGCACACTTTCATTGAAAGCTGCAAAATTGATTTTCCTAAATTGTTACTTTTTCGCACAAATAAGTTTGTAATTTGGTGTCCAAAATCGGTAGAAAATGTATATAACCCTTATGATGATTGCATTGATTTTACTTTTTCGCGGCGAAAAAGTAAAATTAAAAGTATGTGAAAAAAGTTATTTGGTTATAAAAGTTATATTATAGGTATAATTATTTTCTTTAAATAAGTGTAGAATAAATATAGAATAATACAGTATATATGTGTATATATGTTTTATATTATGTAGAATAATGTTATAAATATCATATACGCTTATTATTTATTATATTATATTATAAAATATATTTTCTAAAATAATCTAAACCACTACTACTATAATCGGCCTGCTGTATTGCAGCTGCACGTTGAGATGCTATTGCCAGGTTAACAAAAACATTTTGTCACCACCATGTTATCCACGATTGGCAAGTCCAATGCAGCGTGCATTAATAAAGCATATCAACAAAATTGCGCCGCCACAACTCCCTACCCCCCATGACTTTCGCGAGAATATCGGCATCTTCAAGGCCAGTTTCCTTTAAGATGCGTCTCAAGAAAGTCATGGGCTGTCCATCATGTTTATTCACTCCATGAGGCTGCCAAAGTACAAGATTATCCACTGGCTGGTCCTCACGGCGAAAGCAAAGTCCTGCAATGCCGAGGCGGCTTTGTTCTGTGAGGGAACCAATGAGACACCTCCAATGTTATATAGTGTCTGGTTGGAGATGTGTGCATTGTACTTGACACAATAAACCCGGCGTAACATTCTTGTGAATTCTACCATCTATTTAGCCAATAGGAAAAAAGTACCTACCAACTAGTTGGTAGCTACATTTTTATTATGGCCAGTTTATTTTAGCCAATAGGAAAAAAGTACCTACCATCTACATGTATTGAGCCAATAGGAAAAAAGTACCTACCAACTAGTTGGTAGCTACATTTTTGTTATTGGCAGTTTATTTTAGCCAATAGGAAAAAAGTACCTACCATCTACATGTATTTAGCCAATAGGAAAAAATACTGTATGTAAATATTGGCGCGCTCTCGTCACTGGTGTGATCATGATTCTGTAATATGTAGGACTGGGAGACCTCAAGTGACAAAATAAAACAACAGTTTTAGCTAGCTTTCACCCACAGGGCTTCTTCAGGCTAGTTGGTTTTACGTATTTACCGAAAAACTGCACGCACTGACTGAATGACCGGTACCGGTTTTGAGGCTACATTACAAATGTTGTTGGGTCAAATATACATGTACCTACCTGTATTCCTATCTACTGTATTCCTATCTACTGTATAGAGCTAATCATAATGATATGTGACCAAATAATTATAGTTTTAATGTACTAGCACCAAAAATCCTAAACTAATGTATAGAGCAAAAATAATAAATAATAAATACATGTCACGAAATAATTGATTTAAATGTACTAGCACCACAAATGTCTAATTATAATTTTGATGTCAATAAATTTATACGAGTGTAAAAAAAAATGGGTTGTAAAAAACATTATTTAATAATACAAAATTACAACAATATCCTACCAACCTGTATCGTATTCAGTTGCGTACTGTGTGTTCATAGAGGGTGCTTTCCTATTTATCAGTACGTGTTCCGCTAATCTCTGCAGCATCTAAACCAGCCTGGTTTGCATGCCAGATTCTATCACAGCTTTTAAACTATGTCCTCGAACGCCTAAAAAATACTCAAGATTTTATTCATAAAGTTAAACAACTACCCCCACTCAATATTGGAGATACAGTCCAGCTCACCAACAGAGTGCCATCGGATCCGATCTGAACCGATCGGATCCAACAGCTTCAAACACTTTCAGACAAACTCCAACAGTCCAACAACTTCAAACAGATTCAGACAGTTTCAAACAGATTCAGACAGTTTCAAACAGAATCAGACAACTTCCAACAACCTGTCAATCACTCCACCCACACTCAACCGCAACCCCAACTCAACTCCCATCTTCTTGCCCGCAGATAGAATGAAAGCTTTTGAAACTACTAAAGGAACTCCATTCATAAAGCCACAATAACGACAGAGTGGACTGGCCACTGGCGGCGCCCTTGAACATTCACACTGTAACTTAAGCTGACCTGAAGGAACAGCCCATTAGTGAGGTCGGTATTTCTCTTTATTCCTGCCGCTATCTTTGAATAACACAATAGCAGAAAGCTAACCAGTGGTCTACCCCAAATACAAGAAAGACAAGTTGGCTACCATTGAAATGAATGGGGAATGGAATTCTGTGTTCACATACTAATGTTGCTTTGGGTTGGTCTAGAGCCATACAATAGAGCTTTACGGAAATACACTTCCAAAGAGCCAAGCAGTGGCGGTATAGGTCCAAAATGCCCATGTAGAATTTCTTCGAATAAGGCTCAATTTCTTAAGTTACATTAATTAAAATACTGATAAATATATTTTGCTTTTCGCAGGAGGGACAGTATCCCCCTCTACAGTTAATATAGTGTACGTACATGTGTTAGTTATATCGTTGCGTTTATTTCTATTTATACAGGTTTGGATATGATCTCTACTAGTTTGATTTTTGTTTTGTCAATTAATTAATTGTGCGGTTAATTTGTCAATCACAGCCTTAATTGGCTACATTGCTTATTGTATGAATGAATATAATTAGTTATTAAGACATTAATTTAATTAGTATCTGGTGTGATTAGGTCTACCTTTTACATAACAACAGTACGTCAATGGCGGATATACTACTACTACTACAGTAAGTCGAGCGAACTTGGACAGTGGAAATGAGATCCTTCCAGGCTTACCGATTCTCCATAGTTGTCGCAATTTCGTTTCTCCCATGGCGGATATACATTACATCATAATATGGCATGGCAGTCACGTGAAAACAAGGGCCTTCACATTCCCAATTCTCTATCTAATCTATTATGGTTGTGCGTAATGCTCAATACTACTTTATGATATTAATTCATTCACGTTTAACATTAACAGCCACATTTCATCAACCCCCCCCCCCCCCCCTCCCCTTCCAATGTGACAAACTATCACGATATGTTGGCGTTGGGCCCCGTCCCTACGTCCACCCTCCCTTGTGAAGGGCTAGGGGGGACTTTCGACCCATCATTACTAAAGGGTAGTGATAATTATTATTCAAAATAAGTTTTCCCATGTATACGTAATTTTATTCTTAAATAGGTACTTGTTTGTTCCTAAATTCTGCCTAAATGCTGCCTTACTCAATGTTAAATAATTTATTGTTCTCGAATATTTATTTCGTAACTAGGGAACCGCTTAACTATAAACCAATATTGGATATGGAGTTCCGTTTCGAAGTTCGCCTTGCAGAGACTAAAGTTGTAATAACTTTTGAGTGTGTGAATGTAATTTACTCAAATAGGGTAGGTGCGCGAAAAAATAGTTGGGCTAGAAGTATTACGTGCAAACCTTTTCATTTCGATGCTCTTTCAACACAACTAATAAAATTAACCAAAAATATTTTTTTCACTCATTGTAATTATATTTACTGTTTGCTTAATCTGTTTGTGTTTATATCTGTTTATGTGCAGTATTTAGTGCCCTACGTCAAAGAAACTAATATATTTATAGCATTATTTACATTTCTAATTAAATTAAGGAATTAAAAACGTGTTGGTGTTATTATATTCATTTATCGGAATTTATATTATAGGAATTTATTATTCGTTTATGCATTTTAGTTAATTAATTGATATAATTAACGACATAATTATGTAAATAAAAATTGTTAAATGAAACAAATCTTTGTTTCGGTTTATAATTGACAATAGCACACCCTCACAATCACTTCAAATTGAGAGTAAAAGTGATTGACATTTTGTTAATGAACTACGCTTTTGTAAGGCATTGGCAAATTCCAACAAATTCCGATGGCGTCAAACATCTTCAGACAACTTCCAACAGTTTCAGACAATTTCAAACAGCTTCAGACAACTTCAGATAGCTTCCAACAACATCCAACAGAAATTTCAAACACTTTCAGACGGATTTCAGACAGATTCAGATGGGCTCCAACAGACTAAACTTGTTGGAAATATTTTCTCTAACAGAATCAAACAGTACTAAATCTCCGTAGGTTAGCATTGTGCTTGTTTGAAGCTGTCGGAGTGTGTTGGATCCGATCGGATCCGATGGCACTCTGTTGGTGAGCGGGACTGTAGGATCCAATGTAATTGAGGTTACGTTAGATATGTAATAACTATGTTACATTCGATCCTGATTCCTGATTACGTTCGGTCATGTATCCGTCTTTAGCTGGTTATATTATATAAATTAAATATACAATAGTAAACGTTTTCGACTTCAGGACTTACAGGTCTACACCAGACTATGTACTATCAGACTATGGCAACTCCAGTCTGATGCACTCATAGTCAGATGCAGACCGGTAGGTCGAAAACGTATACAGGGTTACTATTGTATCTTTAATTAATATAATATAACCAGCTAGGCCTAAAGACCCTCAATACTTTATATATTTATTCAATCATCTATATACAGATATAGGGTACACTGCTACCGCTGGTGAATGCATACCACTTCATCCATTCGTTTATTAGCTGGTTACCGTAGGCAGTTCAGTTAGGTTAGTGTCAATGTCAATGGTACTGGCAGACTGGTACGTAGGTAGGTAGGTAGGTATGTAGAGTGTAGTGCTGTAGTCAAGGCTCAACAGCTAAGGCGTACTATATACAGTACAAGGCCATGCCATCGAGTTAACTGGGGGAGGTGACTGGGGGCAAGACTTGTTTTACAACAATTTGATATGGGGAGAGTTCTATACATTTTCATTTGCTGCAATTTGGTCAATGGCTGAATGGATGTAATTGAAGCATCCTCGTTAAGTAAGATAAACATTTTATGGTAGCTAGTGTTTTAGGTAGGTTTAGCTAGTAATTTCGACACTGGATCCGACATCCTACTTCCCTCTATAAATATTTTGTAGTAGCTAGTTCTTGTTACTATTTGTATAGGAAATATTCCAGAAGATGTTAGCTAGGCCCTATTCATTTTGAAAAAAAATTATGTTCTAGAACAAATATTTTTTGTTCTAGAACATTTTTTAGAAAAAAAATCTGGATTCTATTTAAAACGCATGGAATCGTTCTAAAACGTGTTTGAAATCAATAAATAAAATGTCATTATTAAAAAAAAAATTTTCACAATATTTTTTTCACAATTTTTTTTTATTGATTTTAAACACGTTTTAGAACGATTCCTATCGTACCGGTAGAACATAATTTTTAAAAAAAATGAATAGCTAACAATAGTAAACGACCGGTTAACCGGGCCGTGTCGAAACCTGGGCTGGGTATGGGTGACCCAGACCCGGCAAAAAAAACGCCGGGTACCGGTACCGGGTTTAATTAAAATTAAGCAATTTGCGTGAATGAGAATGACAAGCCTGTTTGACATACCTATATACGTCGTACGGTACGTAGGTACCAGTACACAAAGTTGCCTAAAGCAGTAGGTAGTCAGGCAGTCAGGTAGTACAGTAGTAGTCAGGTAGTAGCATCTTCTTACATTTTAGCCGATATCATTTTTGATTTTTTTTTCTTTTTTTTTTCTTTTGATTGATAGGCTAATTTATTTTTTTTTTCAATTTGTTTTTTTTAATTTGTGTCATTTTTGATATCACAAGTGTTGACCCGGACCCGCACCCTGCCTTTTTGAGACAGACCCGGACCCGGACCCGGCAAAATGTTCGACCCAGTCGTTTACTAGCTAACAAACTTCTGGAACATTTTCTATACAAATAGTAACAAGAACTAGCTACTACAAAATATTTATAGAGGGAAGTGGGATGTCGGAACCAGTGTCGAAATTACTAGCTAAACCTACCTAAAACACTAGCTACCATAAAACGTTGTATCGTAGGAAATTCGTAGGAAATACAGGAGCTCTATACAAGACTGTAATGCATTTACACTTCGACCCTTCTCCAGTGATCACCGCCTTATTGTGGCCAAGGTAAGACTTAGTCTGCGTGCTAGCAGAACAACGAAATCTGCCTTGCCACGGCATGACTGGTCCTCTCTGTTGCAACAGCCAAGTGTGAGATCCAGCTTCACACTACAGCTGAGCAACAGGTATGAGGCTCTTGCCTCTGAGGCGGCAGATCACTGTGAGGGCTATACTGCCTTTACAGAAGCAGTTAAGTTAGCAGCTGCAGAAACAGTTCCTGTATACCCTCGAAACAGGAAAAGGGCCCCCTGGACTGACAACAAAATTCAGAAGTGCCGAAATGACCTTCATAAGGCGCAGAAAGAGTCCCGACTCAAACAGACTACAGCGGCCAAGAATGCAGTTAAAGCTGCATCTAGGTCCCTGAACAGGCAGTACTCTGTTAATCTACAGGAGCTAATAAACCAACAGGTTGATGCCATCAATGATGCTGATGACAGCAGGCAATCATCCCAGGCATGGAAATCGATCAATCTGCTTACTGGGCGGAAAAGCCAACCAACCACCAAGGTTAAGGCTGAATCACCAGCCGATCGCCTTAATGGTTGGAAAGCCCACTTTGAAAAGCTCCTCAATAATGACAGGGTATTGCCTGATAACTTTATAGAAGTAAAAGTGTCTGAGTCTGTACTCCCAGATATTCCCATTGGCGATATCTCCTTTGCAGAAGTGAAGGCTGCTGCAAAGAGCATTAAGACCAATCGTGCCAGTGGAGTAGATGGTGTTCCCCCTGAGGTCTTTAAAATACCTGAGTGTTTAAAGCTCATCTATCCCATCATAGTAGACATGTACCGTACAACAAGAGTCCCACAAGAAATGAAAACAAATAAGTTGGTGCCAGTTCCCAAGAAGGGCAACCTAACACTCTATGGTTCTTTTCGGGGAATCTCATTGATCTCGATTGCTGCAAAACTATACAATAGAATTCTATTAAATCGCATCAGGGATCCCATTGAGAGACTGCTCCGTGGAAATCAGAATGGGTTCCGTAAAGGTCGTGGGACCATGGAGCCCATTTTGGCACTTAGAAGGATAATTGAAGAGTTATTTAGTCAATTAGATAATTTAGTCACGTTAATATTTATTACACCAGGTCCCCCGGAATATACCTGTAGTGTTGTAATTCAGTGTCATGCATCTATCACTCAAGTTGTACCTTGGGGTCTTACTTTTGTACCTGGGGGGGGGGGGGGGGGGGGGGGGCTCTTACTTTTGTACTAGGGGGTCTTAATTTTGTTCCAGGGGAGTCTTACTTTTGTACTTGGAGGGGTCATACTTTTCTACCAGGGGGGTCTTACTTTTGTACCAGGAGGGGTCATACTTTTGTACCAGGGGGGTTTTACTTTTCTACCAGGGGGACATACTTTTGTACCTGGGGGTCTTACACTACTTTTGTACCTGGGGTGTCTTACATTTGTACCTGAGGGGGGTCTGACTTTTGTACTAGGGGGGTCTTACTTTTGTACCTGGAGGGGTCATACTTTTGTACCTGGGAGGTCTTACTTTTGTACCTGGAGGGGTCATACTTTTGTACCAGGGGGGTTTTACTTCTCTACCAGGGGGACTTACTTTTGTACCTGGGGGTCTTACACTACTTTTGTACCTGGGGTGTCTTACATTTGTACCTGAGGGGGGTCTTACTTTTGTACCAGGGGGGTCTTACTTTTGTAGCTGGAGGGGTCATACTTTTGTACCAGGGGGTCTTACCTTTGTACCTGGGAGGTCTCACTTTTGTACCTGGAGGGTTCATACTTTTGTACCAGGGGGTCTCACTTTTGTACCTGGGAGGTCTTACTTTTGTACCTGGAAGGGTCATACATTTGTACCATGGGGGTCTTACTTTTGTACCTGGAGAGGTCTTACTTTCGTACCATAGGGGGATTTACTTTTGTACCAGGACGGGGAAGGGGGGGGGGTCTTACTTTTGTGGGATCTTTGGTCTTAAGGTGTCGGTTATTAGGTCTTTAATTTGTACTCCCATAACATAACTACTGTAACTGCAATATTAATTGCATGTTACAAGTTCTTCAATATATTATTATGATGTGCAATATTATTGAATTTATAACGATGCAATATTAAATATTTTTGTTTTCGAAACATATCTAAAATATCTGCTGTAAATCAATCCTGTCTATCCACAATATTAAAATTCTGCGTTCGCTCTTATAACACCTTTAGACGAGATAGACCTGAACGCGATGGAGGTGGAATAGTCATATATGTGCATGATAGACTGTACTTCATCGAGCTCGATTCATCGAAGTCCATACAGTCCGAGATGTTATTTGGAGAATTATTTCTCCCAGATACCAAGCCTTTGCTTATTGGAGCGGTTTACAGGCCTGAGGCAGACACACTGCTGTTTGAGAACCTAGAAACATGTCTAGATTTCTCAAGATATAATGAAGTTATTATAATGGGCGACACTAACATTGACATGACTCCTGTTGTAAATTCTAAAACAATGTCACTCAATAAATATCCATTAACTACCCCCGGTATCGATACTGAGCTAAAGAAACTACTGTCATTCACAGGCTCCCCCATGGAATGAACCAACTCATAATGGAACCAACCCGCGTCACATCGAATACGGCAACCATCATCAATCATGTGTTTGTTTCAAACTGCAGCTTGATCAATAACTACGGTGTAGTCAAAGAGAAAATAAGTGATCACTACATGGTCTATGCAACTCGTAAAAGAAGGAAACTACTGCCTAGTACACCTATATCCACAAAATGTAGAGCCTACTGTATAAAGCATACTCACAGGATAAACTTGTCGCTGAACTACACTCGGTTAAATGTGATTCCATAAAACAGATAACGAAGATAAAGAAGAGGAAATTAAACTTTCACAGCACATGGCCCTCTTTACACGCTGGATTTCGATGGTCATGATAAATTTTGTGGCTATCAGAATAGTACTTTTCCGCTAGGTAGGCCTATGTACGGATGTTTAGATACATTTTCGAGGAAAACCCTATTGTGTAGAGTTATTTATTCCAACTCCAATCCCCATGTTGTTGGGAATTTATATTTTAAGGCCTTCCGGTTTTCGTCCGTTTCGACAGAGGTACGGAAACGGGAAAAGCTGCCACATTACATGCAGCTTTATCATCAGAGTTGGTATTTTCGACGATCCAACTGATGGCGTAATTTACGGCCCATCCACAAATAATAAAATTGAAAGATGGTGGAGAGAATTAACGGAGCGATTGGAGCCTGTTTTCAAGGTGCAACTGAATGATCTATTACGCAGAAACCTCTACGACCACCTCCGATAAACTGATTATACATATATTTTAATTAAATTAATTTATAATTATTAATTATTAGTTTATTAGTATTATATTATATGCGTTAATCCATAGTTCAATACACTGTCCTACAGTCGAATAGCGATAATCAATAGTTCAATAAACAGTACTAGATCCAGCATCCATCGGTATCCATCTGTACTAAAACAGCTATACAGTATAATTATGGCAAGTATGCACCCGAGGGCAGGGTTGGGCGCTACGCTACTCCTATCCCAAGATTTGCTCCCAGTAATTTAACTCATTTTATCGACCCCAGTAGATTGAAAGTCTGAGTGGACCCTGGCGGGGCTTAACCCAAAAACAATAGAGCTACCCCGCCTAAAACGGAAAAAATTGAGTTAAAACAGATAAACATTGTGTTAAAACAGATAATTGTGTTAAAACAGATAAACATTGTGTTAAAACAGATAAACATTGTGTTAAAACAGATAAACATTGTGTCAAAACAGATAAACATTGTGTTAAAACAGATAAACATTGTGTTAAAACAGATAAACATTGTGTTAAAACAGATAAACATTGTGTTAAAACAGATAAACATTGTGTTAAAACAGATAAACATTGTGTTAAAACAGATAAACATTGTGTTAAAACAGATAAAACATTGTTTTAAAACGGATAAAACAGTGTTTTAAAACGGATAAATACCTAATTAGTAAAAAGAACTAATAATAAAACTTTTAATATAAATATCAATTAATTCTATGAGACTCAATGAAATATGTAACTACCACGGTATCAGGGAGAAAATAGCTGTGAAATCTAGTAACAGGTGGGACATGTCCTGCCTCTACCCCATCAAAACACGGTAACAGGTGGGATTTGACTTGTCCCGCCTGTTCCCCTTCAAAACATGGCAATAGGGTGGGACAATTAGTAACAGGTGGGACTGGGACAGGCTCATAACATCTTGTAATATGGGAGGTTTGTACGGTGACTGATCTTTGCCAATTAATTTTTTTTTCTTCAGAAGTTCTCCATGACGTCATAATTTATGGTCGACCATAAATTAATTTTTGGTCGACTATAAATTATTTTTTGGTCGACCATAAATTAATTTTTGGTCGACCATAAATTAATTTTTGGTTGACCATAAATTATGACGTCTTGGAGAACTTCTGAAAAAAAAAGTAAAAAAAAAAATTAATTAATTGGCAAAGATCATCATCCACCGTAGGTTTGCCACTATCATAGCTGTAATTTTCTAATCACCAGCTTTCAGAAAATATTTAGTTTAATGAGGTTTGGAACAAAAATTTTTTTTGACAAAACTTGGCTAATATTTTGTAGAATGAACCACCATATATAGGCCTAACCAGATAGCAGTATTGTAATAGTAGCGAATACCGTATCGGTACATATTGTTACTCTCAGTCTGTCGTGGCACCCATGGGCCATGGTAACATTTACGTCTACGGGAAAGGCACTCATGGGCAACGTGGAAGAAAAAATTTTATTAACAAAAAATATTTTATTTTAATTTTGTCCGCACTGGGCCATGTTTTGGCCCAGTAAGGCCATATTTTTTTTATTATTTATGTATTATATTATAATTTCTTAGAGTAGTCTAGTCTATTTTTGAATGTGTTCAAACTTGGAGTACCAAGGTTATTACAGTACACGTGCATCGTGCATTAACAACACTGGCCGGTAAAAGATTCCAAATGTTTACAACGCTGTCTGCGAAGTTGTTGCATTTCCTTTGAGTCCTACAGTTCGATCTTTTGTACAGCACCAAGGAAGAACCTCATGTTGAGTATTGGTGGAGTTCGGAACGAAACTGGAAGAAATTACTTCGCTCAATATACAGTAGGCAAATATGGGATTGGTAGTGGCTAAATATGTAATTGCTAATTTTGTTAATTTTCACTCGAATTGGATGAATATGTTTATCGTAGGTATTGCCCCATAGTATTTTTCCGTATAATATGTAGGGTATGTAGTGTAGTATATCTACTGTCGGTTGTCTAATGTGGGTTGTCGGCTGTCTACTGACAGTTGTCTGCTGTCGACGTAACGTTTACACCCCAAAGTTTGGTTTAATTTCATCAATATATGACGGAGTTATTGGCGAGCAAATATTAGACAGTGACAGACAACTCGTCACTTCGCTTACTTTGTGCTTCGTCCCACTTGGTTGGAATACTTAGTCGCACTTTTTTATCACTAATCATCCCGAAATTACTGTTAGATTAGGTGTAAGAGATCATTTCGACTATAAAATTGTGAAAGTTGAAAAAGTGAGGGAGACTTGACTTTAGGGGAGACTTAATTTTTTTAAATAACTTAAAAACTATTGTAAATTATTTAACAATACCACACAAAAATGTGTAAAATACATGTTGGCTACACCCGCGCAACAATGTTTTATTATCTTTTGATTATTTTTTGTTTTAATGTCAATAAACGTTTTCTGGGTTCAAAAGTAAATTTTTGCCCTTTACAACGAATGAAAAATCGCATCCTTATTATACTGTATGCTAATTGTAATTCACAACATGTGTTGACTAATTATTGCACTATCCTGCCATATATTGTTTTCCAGTTTTGGTTCAACCGTTTTGTTAAAGTATATTAATTAATATAAAAAAACCCAAGTAGGTGTGATTTTTTGAATTTTTTTTGCTCTACTAGAAAATAGACATGTTGAACATGTAATTATTACACTTCTTCTGCATTTTTGAACACTTCTTCTGCATTTTTGAACGAATTTATAAGTATGCGAGGTGGGGTTCAAGTCTACCACCCTAGTTGTCAAGCCTTGACGCTGACGCTGTTTCGAAAATACGAATAATTGGTTTAATTAAAAAAGTTTAAGAGTTGAAAATCTCAAACTCTCACATAATGATACAGTAGCAATCATAAATGTAATGTGAAAAAGTTAAAACGGCATTGAAAAATTTATTTATCTGTTCTTTAGAGCGATTATAACTTTTGGGGATCAAGTCTCCTTCACTCACCCTACAGGTCCCGTAGTTTACTTTATCAATGTCCCATACTTTACCACACAGACCATGCTGTACAAAATTAGCAATTCGTCTGATATTTAAATTTTTATTTAAGCTTAAGGGGGGGGGGGGGGGGGGGGGGGAGCACATCCAAATTGAACTTCACATTTTTGTGTCTTTAGACCATAAAATTGGGTGAAATTTATTGTTTGTGCTACTAAACATCGTCTGGACTGTGTGTGAATAACCAAACCAAAATTTTTTTAAACTGGCCCCAAAATGTATTTTTGTGCTATTCGAAGTGCCCTTTGCGTCAAGGGCTATTTCTCCACCAATACTTGTTGAAATTTTGAATATAGCGTCAGAAGAACCCTGCTTCCAATTCTTCTGAACAAATTTTGCCTCAAATGCTCTGGAGCCTTTTTAGAACAAAAAGGCCCCAAAAAGGCCTTTTTGGTATAAAAAGGCTCCAGGGCATTTTTAACCAAATTTGTTCGGAAGAAGTATGAAGAAGGGTAATCTTAACAAGTGTACCAAATTTCAAGTCATTTCAGTTAAAATTGGCTGAGAAATAGCCCTTTTCATGAAAAAACATCATTCTGATGAAATGTTTCTTGCTTGCTAAACAGATAACTAGTAAAATAACTTTCTACCAATTTTGTTAATATCTGTACCGTGAGAGCCATTTTTATGAAAAGGGCCCCGTACAATTGTAAAATATATTGCTGCCTGAAGGCTTTACAAAAATGAGACTAGCTCTTACGTTTTGTGTAATAACTTCAGTTTGAGAAAAGATATGAGAAAACTGCTTGCAGATTTGAAATCTCCATTAAATTTTTTATAAGTTTCACTTTGGTTCATTGATTGATTTGGTTTATGTTGCATTACAATCAGTATCCCTGAAAACATTAATAACCTGATAATCAATGTATTTGAAAAACTTTCCATTTGTTTTATTTTATATTTTTTTCATTCTAAAACAAACATCTTTCCAATAATGATCCGAAACAAATATAGTTCAGTACAAATACAACAATTGTATTTTGTTACCGGTAACTAGAGAATTAACATGGGTGTTTAGGTAGCCTTGGTGACGGAATTCTTTGACAATAACCGCACTTAAGTTTGATATCTTTATGTACAGAGTCGACATCTTAGTTCGATTTTAGCAACAAATAATTTTCTCAATTGAAGCAGTTGTACTTAATATCTTTATGAAAGTAGTTCACATGGGTGTTTAGACTCCTTTGCTGGCTGAATTCTTTATTACAATAACCGCACTTATGTTTGATAACTTTCTTTATGTATAGAGTCGACATGTCGTTTTAGTTTGGCTTTTGTAGCAAATGATTTTCCACAATCAGAACAGTTGTACTTGATATCTTTATGAAAGTAGTTCACATGGGTGTATAGATTCCCTTGCTGACTGAATTCTTTATGACAATAAACGCACTTATATTTGATATCTTTATGCATTGAGTCGACATGTCGTTTTAGTTTGGCTTTTGTAGCAAATGATTTTCCACAATCAGAACAGTTGTACTTGATATCTTTATGAAAGTAGTTCACATGGGTGTATAGATTCCCTTGCTGACTGAATTCTTTATGACAATAACCGCACTTATATTTGATATCTTTATGTCGTATAGAGTGTATAGAGTCGACATGTCGTTTTAGTTCGGCTTTTGTAGCAAATGATTTTCCACAATCGAAGCAGTTGTACTTGATGATACCTTTGTGGACAAAGTTAACGTGGGTGTTTAGACTCCTTTGTAGGCTGAATTCTTTATTACAATAACCGCACTTATATTTGATACCTTTATGTATAGAGTCGACATGTCGTTTTAGTACGTATTTTCTAGCAAATGATTTTCCACAATCAAAACAGTTGTACTTGATATCTTTATGAAAGTAGTTCACATGGGTGTATAGATTCCCTTGCTGACTGAATTCTTTATGACAATAACCGCACTTATATTTGATACCTTTATGTATAGAGTCGACATGTCGTTTTAGTTCGACTTTTGTACTCAATGATTTTCCACAATCGAGACAGTTGTACTTGATATCTTTATGAAAGTAGTTCACATGGGTGTTCAGATTAATTTGCACGCAGAATTCTTTATTACAATAACTGCAATTATATTTAGAGTTAACATGCTTCTTTACACCAAGCTTACATTTAAACTGTTTCTCACAATACTCGCATTTATACTTATTCTTGACGTCTTTATGAACGGATTCTATATGTCTCTCTAAATCTCCTTTGTTATTAAATAATTCATTGCAACGCAAACAGGAACTGGTATCTGAAGAAGATACCAATTCCCCAACCGTTTCATTAGAACTACCTGACTCTGTTGTTGCACAACTGATTGTCGCTTCTGTACCTTCAGTTTCAATAGGCCTACCATAAGAACACTCTGGGCTGTCGTTTTCCCGTTTTTCAACAATAAAAGAATCTCCAGATGGTTCATAAGAAATATCTTCGTCATCTAGTAAAGGGACAACATCTACTCTACCGAACAAATTGTTGTGCTCTTCGATGGGAGATGATCCGTGAACGCAGTTCTTTTGTTTAACATCAAGAGAATAGGGGGTAGAGTCTGCTGGTTCTCTTTTTATAATCATACAGTCTGTTGGTTCTCTCTTTATAATTATAAAGTCTGTTGGTTCTTTCTTTATAATTATAAAGTCTGTTGGTTCTTTGTTTAGGATTATATAGTCGGTTGGTTCGCTCTTTATAATTATACCGGCACCAGAAGATTTCTCTTTCAATAAATTAGTATGTTGATCCATTATGAAATCTTAATTAAGTATTAATCGATAAATTAAATACAGGTGGCAGTAGTTTAATGTATATCACGCTCTTCTCTATTATAAATTTCAAGCGACTCAATTATAATAAACGATGAGGTCGCTGTAACAGAAAGGAGAGGAGCAAATTATAGTTACAGTAACAAAAGAACAAGGCACATACGGATAAGATAATTGACAATTGGCATGCTTTTAAATTACAAGAATGCTGTGCCGGCTTGTCGACAAAATTGCGCCACCACAACTCCATATCACCCATGACATTTGTTAGATCATCCGCATCTTCAAGGCCAGTGTCCTTTAAGATGCGTATCAAGAAAGTCATGGGCTGTCCAGAGTGTCCACCATGCTTATTCACTCCATGAGGCTGCCAAAGCACGAGATTATGATGCACTGGCTGGTCCTCATTGCGAAAGCAATGCCCTGCAAAGTTCTAGTGTCAAGCTTGGGGGAACCAATGAGACACCTCCAATGTTATATAGTGTCTGGTTGGAGATGTCTGCATTGTACTTGACACAATGAACCCGGCGTAGAATTCTTGTGAATGTGCAATCCATATATTTGATGTCCTCAGCAGTTAGAGCCCAGCCCATAGAGGAGTACTGGAACTACTGCTGCTCTAAATAATCGGATAAATTTTAAATAATCAAGGTACGAGAGACATACATTTTAATCTACATACAATTTTTAAATTCAATTTGTGATTTTAATTAATTGGTGCTATAAATTAAATATTTTCAGAGATTTTAATGTGATTTTAAGCGTGATTTTACCTTTTAACTTAGCCTGCATACATTCATAAATTAAATTCGTGATTTTAATTAATTTGTGATACCGAGCCTTTAACTTACGTACAGTAGGCCCTACTTAGACTTTATACTTTTTAAAATTTAATTTGTGATTTTAACTAATTAGATTTTGTGCCTTGCAGCCTTGTGTTAAATCCGTGTTAAATACTTTCAGTTTGTCATGCATATCTTAACCAGCTGTTGTTTCGTTCCTATACTATATTAGTCCTCAATAAATAATCTCAATATCAACCAGCAGATCACAGAAAGTTCCACTCCTAAGTCCTAACCTGACTGCCTGAAGACGACTAATTAACATATGGCAGTATGGTGTAGTGATGTCGGCCACAAGCCTGTATGTCTGTAGGGCCTATGTAGGTGTAGTTTAAGAACTTCAAACAAAACTTATTGTCAATACCGGTACGCGCTATAACTGTATAAAGTGCCATAAGAGCACTTGTGGCCGTAACGATTGTGACACAAACCTTAGGAATCGTTAATACTGTATTATACAGTATAAATTAATTTGTATCATTTATGAAACCGGTAGGATGTAATTATAATTATACTGTAATCAGGTAATGTACACATAATAACAATAACCAAAATATCAGCTTACAGTACTACATCTGTACATAGAACAGTAGAACGTATGGCTGCTTACATATAATCTACAAAATTTGAAAGTTATGTTTATTTACTCTTGCAATTCTTATTTTAGCACCAAAAATGGTAGGTGTGTTCAACTGCGGAATTTAAAAAGCCTTCCATTGAAATTGGCGTACCAGAAAACCTGTATGTAATTGAAATAAACACCATCTGACCATTCCTACAATACAAGTCTAGTAGTTGTTTTCACTAATTTAAAAAATGCTGGTTACTTGCACTTTTCAGCTTTTCATTTTAGCACCAAAAATGGTAGGTGTATTCAACTACGGAAATTAAAAAGCCTTACATAAAAACCATTCCTACAAGTCTAGTTGTTTTCAGTAATTTGAAAAATGCTGTTTACTTGCACTTTTCATTTTAGACCAAAAATAGTATGTGTGGTGTGGTCTGTGTTCAACTGCGGAATTTAAAAAGCCTTCCATTGAAATCGGCGTACCAGACTGCCAGAATACCTGCATGTAATTGACATAAACACCATTCCTACAATTCTAGTTGTTTTCATTAATTTGAAAAATGCTGGTTACTTGCACTTTTCATTTTAGCACCAAAAATGGTATGCTGTATGTGTGTTCTGTGTTCAACTGCGGAATTTAAAAAGCCTTCCATTGACAGATTGAAATCGGCGCACCAAAAAACCTGTATGTAATTGAAATAGGCCTAAACACCATTCCTACAATTCTAGTTGTTTTCACTAATTTTAAAAATGCTGGTTACTTGCACTTTTCATTTTAGCACTAAAAATGGTAGATGTGTTCAATTGCGGAATGTAAAAAGCCTTCCATTAAAATCAGCGTACAAGAAAACCTGCCCGAAGTCGATATCAATACCTAACCCTAATACCTTACCATTTTTTGAAATTCAGATTTACGTGAAAATCGATATTGTCACAACCGTCAAACCGTTACGAAACTATGTCACGACCGTTACGCTGGTTAATTGATTGCCACATTCTCTAATGATATTATATTGCCATACTGTTAATTTAATTTGAAACTCTATCTATTAACATGTTAGTCTGACATAAGTCAGTAAGTAACGGCAAATAAGTACATTAAATTCGAAAGAAATTTATAGGCCTAATGTGTAGGAGAGTCTCTAAAAAGCTTGTCCATTTCAGGCACGACCGTTACGCCAACTTTAAACCGGAATAAAATCAATAAAACGTAATGTATTCCAGAGCGGTTTCAATTTTATATAGGCCTACCGGTAATGGATTCCAATTCCATATTTCAGTATTTCCAAACCTACTCCAAAAGTTGAATTTTTAAAAAAAAAGTTGAATTTGAAACTCTACTCCAAAAGTTGAATTTTAATAAAAAGTTGAATTTTAAAAAATAAAGTTGAAATTTCAACTCAGTTGAAAATAGAACTTCTCCCTGACTGTGCATGATGTAGAATTTGAAGCCGGCTCTAACTGTCTAATCACTGAATCAGCTAATGCTGCACCGGTAATGTGTAATGACTGAATGATACTAATATTTCCGTGCCCAAATGTTATTGACAGTGCCCGTTTAAATTTCAATATTCTGGTATTCTAATGACAGAATGACAGAATGATAAGCTATGGGTGAGGGTGACAGCTGGATTTCCACTTACTGACTTAACAGCTTAAAGACGACAGAATCCAGCCAGAATCTGGCTGTACAAAATGATATCAACTGGCTGACTGTACCTGCCTTCTGCTGACCTTACTGCTGTAACTGCTGAATATAAATAAATAAATACTGGCAACTGTCCGACTGTGAACTGGCAGACTGGTCAGCGTCAGCCGGTACCGGTCAGCCGGGAGTACTGCACTGCACTACTGCAGTACTGTACACTTCACACTTGTACTATAAAGGCAGCAAGGAGCAACAGACAGACAGAGAGGTATAAATTTTCCGTAGATCTACAATGCTTTTAATGTCTTAAACAGTAAAAATAAAAACAAATACATTCAAAGTCAATTCAGGGAAGCAGTCTCACCAAGTGACAAATGGAAGATAATAAACAATCTCCTTAATAAAAGTAGTAAGAACAGCACAATAAATAAATAAAGCAATTAACCAACTCAAACTGTGTACTTGCAATACAAGCAAAGGGATCGCGGAAATTCTAAATAATACATACATTGCTATGGGAAAATTCACTGGACTAACAAGTACGATTCGAAATTCAGGTCTAATTTCAACTAATAATAAAACTAATTTAAATTGTCAATTCGGATTTGTTAACGTGGTTGAAATTACAGTAGATAACATATTTTCTAAAATAAATACAAATAAATCAGCAGGCCCTTCAAAATGACCTCCCAAAATTATACAATTGTTGGCGCCCAAAATAATATTTCAATTTGCATATTTAATAAATGAATGCATCACAAGATCAATATTTCCAAAACGCTTAAAATACGCCGATGTTACTCCTTTATTCAAAAATGGTGATAGGAATGATCCAGTGAATTACAGACCAATTTCGGTAACGTCGACATTAGAAAAAGTATTCGAAAAATTATTATACAACCAGATAAGTGATTACCTAAATAAAAATAATTTGATAAACAAAACGCAATTTGGTTTTCGTAGGGGTTTTTCAACACGGGACGCAATAATTTATGCCACTGAAACTTGGAGGTACAGCCTAAACCAAAATAAACACGTAGCCGTAGGTGCACTAGACCTAAGTAAAGCATTTATTATCTAGACCATTCAATTCTTTTAGGTAAGCTAGTAGAATTAGGATTTCATAGCACTTCAATTAATATGATTAATAGTTTTCTCTATCCACGATATCAACGCACCAAAGTAAATGGTGTTTTCTCCACTTGGCAACTCGTACCTAGAGGAATTCCACAGGGGACCATTCTAGGGCCAATATTGTTTGTAATTTATGTAAATTCCATAACAAATATACCGGATATACACTTGATACTATTGATAGTAACAATGTGTTGGCAAGCTGTATTTTTCGAGGTGTTTGTTATTATACATTTATTATAGGAAGGGATCTTGGGGTCTTAGCCTCGAATGATTTGGCGCAATTGTAGGACTAATCCCATCACATGCGTACTTTTTAACCGGGACAGGTTGTTGAGATATGGAGTATTAATTTCAAAGCCAGCTGCCATTTTATTAGCCCCTGTGTTCGCGCTTTTAGACCTTTAGCAGTTTAACCTGCCAATTTTAGGTGTCTTCTAGTTTATAAATTGACTTTAGCCTATAAAACTATTTAGTACACATAAAGTAACATTAGCCGAAACCAGTCTATGCGCGACCATTCACCCACTGTTAAGGGAGACTGGATTCGGCTAATGTTACTTTATGTGTACTAAATAGTTTTATAGGCTAAAGTCGATTTATAAACTAGAAGACACCTAAAATTGGCAGGTTAAACTGCTAAAGGTCTAAAAGCGCGAACAATAACAGTTATACGTTCCTATAATCAGAGCCGTCTAATGTTTGGCTAAAGTCTGAAACTCAGAATAATTCTAAAGCCGATGTTCTGGGCTCAGAAAGATGGAAAAAACCAACACTGACTCGCCTAGCACGGTTTACATAGCTACTGTCCCACATAAAGTGAAAATCGCCCTGATTGGCTGAGCCGAACAAAGAACCCAGAGGGCAAGGGCAAGTTCCACGTCAGCAAATCAGCTGGTAGATGTCGTCATGTGAGTCATCGGAACTACACTGTGTTAAGAGTATTTTGACGCATTGCGGCATAAAGTGGCTTGTTATGTCCGCTAAAGTACACATACAGAAAAAATGGCTTTTTATGTCCGCTAAAACACCTACACAGTACTTTGCGGGAAAAAGGACTGATTATATCCGCAAAAGCTTTTACACCGCTCCCAGAAAATGGGATTTAATTCTATAAAATATAAAAAATCACAGTTTCTAAAATATAAAAATACTCTAAACAGTTAGTCTTTCTTGCGCGGACGGCGTTTACGCAGTTTTTTGAGGCTAGCAAGAGTCCTTTTCTCTTTGGGGCGAGCCACTTTACTAGGAGGGCTATAACTCCTGGGTGAAGGGTGCAATACAATTGCATCGGAAGGTTTAGGATTACGGTCGGTGTATCCGCCGGTCGAGGTACCTGGTTGATCGACATCAACCTCAGTGGAGCGAGGTCTAACGACCTTTAGAGCGCGTTTCAGGACAGCAGCTCTTACTGGTCCCTGACGAGTCGTCTGAACGAGAGCGGTAGGTGGACCATGGGCAGTGAGAAACTTCCTCGGTTTAATGGTTCTTTCCAACTCGCGTTCTCGGGCTCGATATTCGTAGGGCCGTCTATGCACTTCCTGTAACTCTGGATGCGAGTTGACGAACAAATCGCCATATTCCGGATCTTGACGAATGAAGTTGATCAAGTTATAGGAATTAAGATCGTTAGGATTAATGTTCCTGAGATATTTACGAACAAATTTGGTTGAAATACACTCGCCAACACGCTTCATTAGTTCGTAACTCGGTGTGCGTGATTTTTGTTCAACAGACGCGAATAGGTAAGGATGGAATGCATAAACTCCTTCGTAGGCGCGTCCAGGGTAATAGCGATGGCGTGACTCACAATGTAAATCCGCGTTCGCTTCCCAAGCTCGGATGTAACGTAGGGTAATCATTTCATCTACGCTTTCCAGATCGCGGTTAAAAGGGCAATCAAAACTGGCATGTCCTTTAAGTTGACAATGATGGCATTGAGTCATAAATTGGGGGCAGACTGCGAAAATGTGCAAGTTATTGAGTCTGCAATACGCACAATAGATCTCCATCGCCGGTTGTTCATGGAAATAGGAGCAGGGTACGTCTGAGTCCATGGGTGTGAGATGGTCTCTCGATGCGCATAACCGGCAACGTTTTCGAGAAACATAGTTGGCATGCCGATAATCGTATGCGGTGAGACACTGTGGACCTTGATACCATTCCAAGACGTAGTCGTTGTCGCTGCTCCGGGGCGCGGTAGGCTGAATCTCCTCGGATTCTAAGCATATTGGTTCGTCTTCCAATTGCATAGCTGAGGTAGGTGTGGCTGTCTCCTCAAGCAAACCCACTGTCTGAACTTCCACGATAGAATAACCCGTGGGGATTCGAGGTCTTTGTATAACAGAGGAATGTAAGTTCTGTATACAAACATCCTTGAAAATGGCGAATCCAGCGCTGTCTAACTTCTCAGTAGCTGAGTCTCTTAGGCTGAGCTTGGTCAGAGCGCGGTCCTTGAACTGACTATCAACGTTACGGAACGGAGTCAGAAAGCGCCTGAAACATTCGAAGCGGATGAATTTATTGTGTTCATCTAGCTTGGCGAGTTTGGTTCCAAGTATTAAGGGATGGGCGCGTATAGTACGACTGCACACATCGGCTAGCCAACCGGCAAGTGCGGCGTTTTCAAAGATCGTGTATATAGCTAAGGAGGGACGAAGGGGAACACTCATGAAGCTATACACGACACCAGGTGCGGTCAATGGTCCGTCAAAGTATAATCGAGAATAATGATCTCCATATACTTGTTGATAGTTGATAGGGTTTCCGACTTTGAAATTCCATCCGTATTCTTGAAAGGCAAGATGTCCGATGGAGGTTCGTTGTACTTTAGTGATGCCGCTGGGCGTATTGGCATACATAGTGCGGAAGAAACCTCGGCCTTCTGCCCAGGGAGCAATCAGCTGAGTATCTACGAAAGGATATGGGATATTCTCCATGTTCCGAAAGTCGTTTTGGAGATCTCCATAAACAGCTGAGCCGATTTTAAGGATTCTTTCGTTAAACAACATCTCGAGCACGGGCTGGGGTAACATCGATCCATCGATACCCATGGCCGGTTTGCGCTCGGTGTCAGTGACGTAACGCTGCGCGAGTTCGAATTGTCCATGTCGGAGTTGCTTTTGTATCTCAGTGAGAGTCTCAAAAGAATAATCGATCACGTCGGAACACGCTCGAGTAAACACGTGGGTAGAACCAGCTAGTCCTCGTATGTGTATCATGCGCGTAGTTCCCAGTTCTCCGACCGGAACGCTACCTTCGTTATCGTAAGTGACAACTCCATACATTTCAATAACGTTAAGAGTTTCGTTCCACTCTTTAGTGGCGTTCTCTAGGGTCATCCCCACCGGATGCCACAAGGTGGCGCATTCGCTAGCGCTAGGGAGATCCCTATACTTCAGATACTGTGTAGTATACGTCTCCACATCTCCATATCTTTGTATTCTCTCTTCTTCGAATAATACGTCGAGATTCCAATGGACTAATCGAGTTTTAATAAATCCATCGAGATTATACGGAGGTGTTGTATCCTTCTCTATTCTAGAAACATTGTATGGTTTTCTGAATGAGTTTACTTTCACTAACTGATCCAGATGTTTCTGCAATTGTTCGAGTTCGACAAGGTCGAGAGGATTTATTAGCGGTAGAAACCTTAGATTATGCGTCGGGTCTTCAGGTTTTACCATATAATATTGAGTTAGATTGACGTAATAAGGGTGGTCTTTGATCCCATAAAACGAGTTCGGTAAAGGTCTAGCGCGTATGTTGACCTCGTGTACCATACGACGGACAAGATCCGCTCGATTGTCCGGAGGTTCAACGAGTATACCGTCGACACGAGCGGCCTCGATTGGCGGACGCTGTAACATAGGAGCGTCAGCG
The DNA here is from genome assembly GCA_032718475.1 of Nemertoderma westbladi. NCBI lineage: Eukaryota > Metazoa > Xenacoelomorpha > Nemertodermatida > Nemertodermatidae > Nemertoderma > Nemertoderma westbladi. The sequence goes on from JAUCBJ010008810.1 coordinate 50,322, forward strand.
ATAAGATCTCGGGATCTTAGGTTGATATCAACCGGTTGGGGTTGTACCGTCGCGAAGAGTTTGTCTCCGAAATGGGGAACCATCGAGGGATGAATGATGGTTTTGGAATAGAGATCAGTCATAAGGATTTGAGCTTCGGGTTGGGCTAAAGCTGCTTCTTCTCTCTCATCCATTTCGATGTGTTTCTCCTCGAGCTGATTTTCCTCCGCTTGTCGTTGTAAGCGTTCATCTAAAAACTCTTGTAGAGAATAAGTTCGTCCAAGTTCGATGTCTTCCTCGAGGTTTTGGATTTCTGTACATTTTGTCTACTGTACATTATGTCTACTGTACATTATGTCTACTGTACATTATGTCTACTGTACATTATGTCTACTGTACATTATGTCTACTGTACTTTATGTCTACTGTACATTATGTCTACTGTACATTATGTCTACTGTACATTATCTCTACTGTACGTACATTATGTCTAATGTACATTATGTCTACTGTACATTATGTCTACTGTACATTATGTCTACTGTACATTATGTCTACTGTACATTATGTCTACTTTACATTATGTCTACTGTACATTATGTCTACTGTACATTATGTATACTGTACATTATGTCTACTGAACATTATGTCTACTGTACATTATGTCTACTGTACATTATGTCTACTGTACATTATGTCTACTGTACATTATGTCTACTGTACATTATGTCTACTGAACATTATGTCTACTGTACATTAAGTCTACTGTACATTATGTCTACTGTACATTATGTCTACTGTACATTATGTCTACTGTACATTATGTCTACTGTGCATTATGTAATATATTATATTATATATTATCCGTAACCACGCAATCAATACCATGAAATTGAAAAAAGTTTCATACATCCGAACAACTCTCCAAGCCGCGACTGGTGACAGTAAGAAGTTGTGGAAACTACTGAAATCAATTGGACCACCAACAAAAAGTAATCAGGGAAAGTCCCCAATTAATGGAATTATAATTGACGGAAAAGCATCCAATGATACCCACTCTATATGCGACGGATTTAACAACTTCTACTCCACAATTGCTAACGACCTAGTATCCAAACTGCCTCCGCCATCAGGACACTATAACAACGAAGCCACTGTAGCATATTATGCTAACCAAGGTATTACAGAAAACGTATTTGAGCTACATCCAGCTTCAATCTCCGAAATAACAGCAATTTTCCAGAACATCAATATCTCCAAAGCGACTGGGCCCGACTGTATTCCCGCCCGAGTTATTAAAGATGGATTAAACTCACTAGTAATTCCTTTCCGGCACATAGTTAATCTATCTATAGAAACATCTACATTTCCACAAAGCTACAAAGTCGCGCAACTCGACACATACTGTATTTCCTTTAGACCCACGACCCAATCTGTGCTGACGGGGATAGGTTTGGACAACTCAATCGTGAAATCGCTGGGAGTGTTATCGGGATATTTATCTAGACTGGCGTTGGAAGTCAACGTTAAATGTAAGTAATCCATAATAATATAATTAATTATTGTACGTGATCAACCCACCGATGTGCTGCAAAACCAACAAATTTAACCAAATATTGCTTTTTGCCGCTTTTATTTACTTTTTCTTTAATTATTTTTTCAATTGGTAGAAATTGAAATGGTTCTATTACCTTTTGGATTTCATGCCGATAAAATGTCCCCTTTATAACGCGCCCATTCGAGTCCGCAACTTCGTACATAGGGTACGGCTCTCGATCCAATCTTATTCTGTAAATTTTGAAAATTTCTACAGTATAATTAGGTGTATAACCTTTGTCAAATGGCTTTCTAGCTAAACTCAGCCGCACCTTATCACCAACCTTGAAATGAACTCGACGCTGCGCGCGGCGTTTTCTTTTATTGGGATGACCCACACTCCCATATAGTTTTAAAAATAGGTCAGTTTCATTCTTTTTATTGACAGAGTTTGGCGCCATACCAATGGTTCTATGTATTGAATTATTATATGCAACCAATATTTTTGGCAATATACCCATCCATTCTCTATTCTGTTTCCTCGTGAAAATTCTGTACATGCGAGATTTGAGGGTGCGATTCAGCCTTTCACAGATACTAGCTTTAAATTGGCTAACTAAAGTATAAAAATGAACATTATTGTTCAGTAAGAAATCTTTCACCAATTTATTAACAAACTCAGTTCCTTGATCAACCGCTAGCCGTTTAGGTTTTCTATCTTCAAATATCGCGGCTAGGGCCTTTTAATTTCGACCCCTGTTTTACGTTTTAGACCCAACGCCCACGCCTTCCGACTAAAACAGTCAATACAAGTAAGTATGTAACCGTAGCCATTATTCTCACCCCTAAAAGGTTGCATATCGCACAAATCCGCTTGGTATAGATCACCAATACCGCTCGTGAAGATTTTTGATGTCGGGTAATGGCGCCTAGCCGGCGCGTGTAGGGAATACGTTCGTTGGGAGCTCAACCATTCTTTTGCACGATTTCTCGTAACTTTAGCGGCTTTCGCTAGTTTGGTTACGCTCGCGAAACCGGCAGCATTTGAAACATCGTAATATATTCTTCCCAGTCGTTTGTTTGTTCGATTTTCTGCGATTCTCCCCATCGGTTGTGTCGTGTCGTGGAAGAAAGCACTTGCAATGACAGTTAATACTTAATATGAAACGTTCAAAAAACATACTACTACTACTATTTTAATGTTATCCTGCGCTTTGTTTCCACACGCCGATTTATTGTAGTCCTACGTATTGTTTCCACACGTCGACGCGTTTTGTGTTGGAAGGGGTCACGCGGACCCTTTGCCGTTTCAACCAACCGCGGCCAATTAATCGTTTTGGTATCCTTAATCGTTTTAATAACCCCAAAAATGTTGCTTGTCCTGGAATTATTTCGGTGTTTTTCTTATTTTTTTTTGTAGTCAGCAATTCAATCAAATGATCAATATTTGCTCCGGGAATAAGTTTATTTTCTATATAGAGTTTATTATTATCGCTCCACCGTACTCTGTCTCGCGAGAATCGCATCAAATAACTCAACAATCGTTTGGCTTTCTGGGATGAAATTGTCACACCATCTAGCGGTTGTATTATATTATTGCTTTTCTTATTATTATTATTATAAGTATCCGTTAATAAAGTAGAAACTAGATACAACTTCTTAAAATTTCCGAGGCTAATCTCGTTATTTTTCATCGTTATATATCATTATTAATATATTAATACTATATACTAGAGTTCACGTTCATGGACCGATAATAACCTAATTTTGGTGAAAGTCTAAACAATGTGTGAAAATGGTTTTAGCGCGGCGTCGCTACTGCGGCGGTGTGTTAGAGTTCATATTCGCGGGTTGATAAACAGTTTGCCCTAATGGGTTGAAAATATCACCCCTAACTCTTATACTATCATCCGTTTTTTGATGAAAGTCTAAGAGAAGGTGTGTGAATGGTTTTTGTGTGGCGTCACTATATGCTTGAACAATAAAATTGCTATTTTTTGGGTACACTTGCCGCGCTATATAGCTTATTTGACTTGCGTCGCGGGGATTTTTTGTGAAAATACAATATTGGGCATTTAGACTTCTAGTCCGTGTTTCCGCCCCTTTACTGAAGAAATTTTGTGTTATATAGATAATGAAACAGGAAGTATGATGGCAGGTTTTTGTGAAGCTTTCTGTCAAACTCTCATCACTCTTACTTTCACTTAACAAGTCGTCTATAATAATTAGATCGTTTTCGCGGAAAATAGAATTAATTTTTTGTGGTAAACCTTTGAATAGATGTGTTATACCCGGGAATTCTGGTGGGGTGGCGCCATAAAAGAATAATACACGCTTCGGGGTTATATCAAAAACTAAATTTTTATTTTTTACAATTTTTGATACCAACACTGTTTTTCCGGAAGAACTTGGACCCGCAATAATCATGGCCGAACCCATCTTGAAAGAGGCGTCGTATGATGTGATTGGTTCCCGTGATATCGTCGGCTCTCGGGACATTGTTGATAGGTAGCCACTCAGTAGATGGGAAACCTAGAAACTTGACGGTTGACGCGTGTGCTAGAGGTAGTAGGTCTATACCCCCGGCGGGATTGGGCTAATTTTCTGCCTCTTACAGCCGTTATTATGGGTGATATTTTCTGATAAGCGTTAAGCCCACTCATTAAACCAGAGATTAGTAGATTTATAAATCCGCCCCTTTGCACCAATCGTTTACGATAAATTCGAATGGGATACTTGGCTTTTGGTTTTTTAGCGATCTCGCGTATTGTTTTTTTATGGCGTTTTAACCTCGCGATTGTTTGCTCAGGAATTTTTACGTTACCATTTAATACATTTAGAATAATATTAATTAGAAAACTTATAAGTTCGTCGGTTCCGCCGACACGTAAGAAGGTTTTTCTACGGTTGGGGGAGGCGTTAGATAAGAACTTTAAATCCCCATCAAATTGTTTAATTAAAGCTTTGAGTGATTTCATTACATATATTAATAACTTATATAAACGAGAACAATAATAGTAAGTAATAAAACACCGCCACCGTTATAAATAGTATCGATTATATGTGTGGGTGGGGTTTTTCACGCGATAAAACCGAGCAATTATAGAAACCGGCACTCTTTAAAACCTAACATCAATAATTAAGAACACAAATCCACGTTTAAAAAACCAAACGAGATCCCACAGGACAAACCTACAAAATTTCGAAATTATTCAAAAATGAAACTTTTAATTTTTCGAAAAATTTTATGAAATTTCTAATTAAATATTATTACCCAAATTACTAATAAAATTCAAACTTTTTTAAGTTTTAACAGACTGACTGACTGACAGACCGACAGACAGACAGACTAGATTTATGTAAATGTAAAACTGACATCAGAAATGAAATCAGCACCCCCTAAAACCCAAGACCATCAATAAAACACATTATATATATATATATCAAGGGAACAATGATAATATCCGCATTTAAAAACCAAACGAGATCCTAAAGGGCAAACTTTCAAAATGTTTAAATTTTTCAATAACGAACATTTTAATTTTTCGAAAAATTTTTATGAAATTTCTAATTAAATATTACTACCCAAATTACTAATAAAATTCAAACTTTTTTAAGTTTTGACAGACTGACTGACTGACAGAAAGACTGACAAACCGAAGACAGACAGACTAGATTTATGTAAATTTAAAACTGACATCAGAAATGAAATCAGCACCCTTGACAACCTAAGACTACCGATAAAACACGTTATATATATAATGTGAATAATGGTAATATCCGCGTTTATTTAAAAACCTAACGAGATCCCACTGGACAAACCTAAAACTGACACCGAAAAAATGAAAAAATTAAATATTTCTACCTAAATGACTATCTAAATTACCAATAAAATTCAAAAACTTTGGAAAAAATACTCGAAATATCTCGGGTCTTGCCATACACACAACATTTCGTGTGTAAAAAACGCAAAATGTTATGATATTAGAACTAGTTTTACCCCGACGATAAAACTGCACAAGAATATTATTAAATATCTCCGGCTCATATTTCACCTCCACATTATAATAATTATCTAAAAAATGAAACCCAACCGTTTTCATTAATTTGCTATAGTCTATGTCTAGATTGTTAATAATATAAGTTTGGCTATTGATTGAAATAAAAGTTAGTTTATAATCAGTATGCTTATATATATACTTAATAATTTTTTTTATTTTGGGTGATTTACCGAGTACAGTGACCTTACCGCTCGGGAAAAAGAGACACGTCCATCCGCAAATTTTGGTGATATATTGGTAAGGCTTTAAGATGAGTTTTCCATTTCGAATTCGTTTAGCCAGCACATCGAATGATATGCACCCATCACCCAACCTCAAAC